>JASDQU010714114.1:55298-67047 GCA_032191745.1 Picea mariana | reverse complement strand
TTTTTTTTTTTTTCATTTTCAATACAGTAATCATGATAATACAATAATCTTGATTTGTTTGTCACTTGAACTGGAGTAATAACCTTTTGAGAGTATTCAAGGAAGTGCCATTATGTTTGAGAGTATTTAAGGAAGTGCCACTATGTTGATTCGATGAAGTGCCATTATGTTGATTTGATCACATTGCAATGAAAATAATGTGAAACCTATCATCCTACTCACTAACATGATAACTCCAATGAAGTTTGACAATCCTACTCACTAACATGATAACTCCAATGAAGTTTGACATCCTCGGTGGCTTACCATCAAATGGTTATGGGTTGTATCACTATTGTCCTTGAATATATATGTAAATTTTCAACTCTCCCATTAATTAACGGTTTTAAGAATTAAGTCAATGACTTGTAGATTCTAAATTGCCAGTATATGACAACTAAATAAAGAAAAAAATGGGTAAATACTAATCAAATTTAACCGTTGGGAATAGGCATTAATATGTCCACTACCATGAGTCCATCAAGGCCAAAGCAGATTTAATCAGGCTACTTGGGGATGGATGTGTCACCTAATTGTCTATTAAGGTTTCTCTGCAAAATGCGTTTCTCACTACTGCATATCAACACATGCCAAATATACAAATTGACACCCACTCACAAATTCTTATTTTTTGGAATCTAAGCATCACACTTGATAGTGATCATTTAGTTTTCACATTTTCAACTCCATAACACAAGAGCTCTGATACTAAATGTTTGATTTAATATGTGCAAAAATACAATCAGTCACCAGCATAAGGGACACCAAGGTTTACATGGGATAAACTCTAAGAAATACTGAGCAATTATTAGGATGACAGTACCAGCACTATTGAAAGAAATAGCACACAGCAAATAGACATTCCATATCATCGCCAATTCATTTTCTACTCCAATGCACTGCAACGATTAGGATGATTGTCTAATTGTTGCAAGACACAGATATATACAAACCGAAAAATGAATTGGCAGGAGTTTATGATTCAGACGATTTAAGGTTGAAAATGTCACATCCAAAGTATGTGGACGAGAGAAATCATTTTCTCATGTATAGACTAGAGCAAAACCTAAGAAATATCGTAGAAATTTGTTGGGCAATTATTTGTGAATCATCTACAAAGCTACACAATACAAAAAAGCATCTACCATCCATTGTAGCCTCTAAGTCTTTGGAAGAGTCAATAGTCAAGGATTATTGTGTGCAAGAGTGTACGTATTCACAAGAATAAAGATAAAATGTAAGGCTCAAACAACATTCACCAACCAAAATATGTAATAAAATTTCAAGGTTGTAATTTTTGTTAGAACATTTCCCATAGACATCAAATGTGTATCAAGAAGGATGTCAAAGTGATAAATTAATTTGTTTTGAAGTATTTATGTTAACTTTTGGAGTGATAAAATAACATGGGAAAAAGAATATCAAATTAATCAAATACAATTAATTAATTATGAAGTTTTTCATTAAATAAATTAATAATAATTCAAATATTATTTATTAAATAATTAATTATAACTTAAATATTATTAAAAAATATAAATCAATTAAGTTATTCATTAAATAAATGAATAATAACTTAAATGTTATTCCAAAAATGATAAATAATATAATAAAAAAATTCCCCTTTCTTTATGGTTATCCCATTAATAAAAATATGTTTTTTAATAAATTTTTCCTATTAGTAAGTTAATAATAACTTAAATGATATCTTAAAAATAATAAAGAATATATATTAATACAAGTTTTAAGAGTTTTTCAAAATTTGATAAGATAAATAGACACAAAATTTTAATTTATAAAGAAAAAAAAAATATTATTATTATGTTTGTCTTTGGGCTTGTTATTCAATGGGAAAGTTATAGGGTTGACCTTATGATTTAAAGTAGTCTTGTAGTTGCAATGATTTCAACAATGATATAACAATTAGTTGCATTAATTTCAGCAATGATATAGCAAATTGTTGCATTGATTTCAGCAATGATATAATGCAAATTGATAATGTGTATTGATTTAATTGATGATACAATGAAAAATCATGTCACCTAGTTGCAATGATTTCAACAATAATATAGCTAATAATTGCATTGATTTCAACAGTGATATAAAGAAAAACTAAATGTTATATTTATTTTAATGATAATACAATGAAAAATTATTTAAAGCAAGCAATTAGTTGCATTGGTTTCAATAATGACCTAATGCAAAACAATAAGGTACATTGATTTTAGTGATGATATAGTGAAAAATCATTTAGAGAAATAAAGTAGTTGCATCAATTTCAAGGATAACCTAATGCAAAACAATAAGATACATTACTTTTACTAATGATATAATGAAAAATCATTTAGAGCAATTAAGTAGTTGAAATGATTTCAATGATATAATGCAAATTATTAGGGTGCATTGATTTCAGTTACATCAAATACATTTCTAGTGGATGGTCAAACCATGATTGCCTTGATCTTTTTTGGGTCTACCGCCACTCCATCTTCTAAAACTACATGACCCAAATATTGGATGTGCCTCTAGAAGAAATCACACTTGTTATATTTAGCATACAGTTGGTGTTCCCTCAACACCTCTAGCACCAACCTAAGGTGTTCCTCATGTTCTTACTTAGTCTTGGAATATATCAAAATGTCATCAATGAATATGAGAACAAACTTGCCCAAATACTTGTCGAGAATATTGTTCATCAAACACATAAATGTGGTTGGTGCGTTGGTAAGCCCAAATGGCACCACCACAAAATCTTAGTGTCCATACCTTGTTTTAAAGGTAGTCTTATGGATGTCTTCACTCTTAATTATGACTTGATGATATCCAGACCTCAAGTCTATTTTAGAAAACTGTGTAGCTCCTTTGAGCTGATCAAAAAGATCATCAACTCTAGGTAGTGAGTATTTATTCTTGATGGTCATCTTATTTAACTGCATGTAGTCAAACATAGCTTCAGAGTACCATATTTATTCTTTACAAACAACGTCAATGCTCCCCAAGGGGACACACTCAATATAATATACCTTTTATCCAACATCTCTTGTAATGGCATTTTTAATTCCACTAACTATGGTGTGCTCATCTTGTAGGGCACTTTAGATGCCAATATTGCTCCTAGTATTAGCCCGATGGAAAAGTCGGTGTCTCAATTAGGAGGCAATCCAGGTACCTCCTCTAGAAACACATCTCTGAACTCATGCAACACCGAGTGGTATTCAATTTTCAGTGTGCTATTATGTGTTGAATTTAACACTTATATTGCATACAAGGGAAACTCTTTCCATCTATACATCTTGAGTTGCAATGTTGATATTTACCTTGTTGACATAGGTGTTTGGAGGCCTTGCAACATCCTCTGGTGTCCTTCATCATCCTCAAAGTCCAAATTCTTATTAAAACAATCATTTTTTGCTTTGTGGGCGGTCAACCAGTCCATTCCTATCATTGTGTCATATGACCCCAAAGCTACGGTATTTAAGGCCACTCGTGTAGGTAGTCCATTTATTTCAAATGGGTAGGCTTTAATCATATTTGTCACATTTCGCTTGGTTCTTGTGGCTAGTTGAACTAACCATGATTTTACATGTTTCCTTCTCTGTTAGGTACATGCTTCAACAAATTGGGGAGAAATATAGCTAAGGTTAGAACCAAGGTCAATTAAAATTGAAATGGGTCGTTTGGAAATTATACCTTCCAGCTCCACCATTGAATCTTGGTGGTCTGTGTGTTGATTCTTAACAGATTCATAAATTAGTGGCACATTCCAAGCTACATCATTAATAGTGGTATCCTCCTGAACATTCTAGACTCTCTTGTTATCATGATGTCTATGAGGAAATTCTCTCAACATATGTGCCTCTCCACAATGCCAGCATTGTACAGGTCCTTTCTTTTGTTCTTCTATTTTCTCCTTTGTTTCCTATGTTGGTATGTTCTCACTTTGAGAGGGAAATTTTTGTTGGTGCACACTTCTAGTGGGATGACTGGACTAAGCATTTATTTTTGGATTCTTGTATTGGGATGGTTTAAATCCCTTCTTCTGAAATCCAGACTTATCCTTCTTTTTCCAATCCTTAAGAGGATATTTTCTATGCTTAGATTGATCATAACAACATTTGGCCTTTCTAATGGTGCCCTCTAGTGTCTTAGGCTCATCAAACTCAATTTTTTCCTGATAGGACTGTGGAAATCCACTGAGTAACCGATGTATTCTTGCTTTCTCATCCTTAATATAAGGGACGTTGTTGAGTTTTGTAGCTCGGACGGTCTTGTACGTGTGTTTGGTATCTTAGCGTGTGGGGGAAATAAATTGGTCCCTAGACATAAGCTTTTTTTTATAAATTTTAAGTGACTTTTTAAATTACGAGGGATAAAGTGATTTTTTAAGTTGTGTTAATGAGAGATTAAAACACAACCATAGATCTTGAGAGGGATAGGATTTAATTTCATCCATCATATCTAAAACAACTTTCTATCTCCCTCATGAAGAGATAAAAAAGAGATCTAGGGAAAAATAGACACATTCATTATTCATTTAATGAGAAGAGAGAGCGTAAGTGGGAGAGAAAAAGAGCAGAGAAAACATTGCAGCAAACTAGGGCATGGTTCCCAAGGAGAAAGAGGACACAAATCTCAAGGAAAGAGGACAACAATTAATGCAGCAAATCAGCCACACATGTGAGAAGACTTAACATAGATTTTGAGGAAAAAGTGCATAGAAATCATTGAGGCGAATCGTATAGCATTTATTGTTGGTACATTGCACAGATTTTAAGGTATGTGTACACCATTTATTATAGTACACAGATTTCTCAGAGCAGATCGTACATCCTGGTGTGAGAGGCACGAAAATCTAGGCGGCAGTAAATTTCTTATTTTAACATGAGAATCAAGGTGCACCTGTTCTTATTTCTCTTGTTGTAATTTCCAAGAATTTTTCTCAGAATCCCTAATAAAACTCATCTCTCTACTAGTTTTCCCTTCAACGTTTTTCTAGGGGCATTGCCCATAAATATGTGTCATTAAATGCTTTTCTTTTTTTTGTTGTGCAAGTAAAGTTCAATGTGCTTCTAGTTATAAATTTCATTTTATGAACAACATTCATGAATGAGAATTAAATTGTGACAAATAATTTATTGAAACCAAAAACCATCATATTGAACCTTAAAAATTTACATGGTATTAGAGTTGGGACTTTGATGAGTGACACTGAAGACTTTGGCATAAGGATTTGTAGAGGTTTTGCTTGGATAAAGGAAGAGAAAAATATTGTTGGTCAGTTGGACAAGGATGGATACTGGATTGAGGCTTGAGGACAATTTGGATGGGGCTACGAATTTTATCCCATGGAAAGAGTGTATTGTGTTGTTGTTGGAGGAAAATGAAATCTGGGATATTGTGGAGAAAACCCAAGTTGTTCCCACTGATACAGGATTTTGGCGGCCTTCACAAAGAAAAATGTGAAATCCAAAAGGATGCTCTTGGATGTCGTGAGGACCATATCATACCTCATGTGTCCAAAATGAAATATTCCTATGAGATGTGGGAGGCTTTGATAAATATATATCAGACTGGAAACCAAAACAAGAAGATGGTGTTGAGGGAGAAACTTGAGAGCACCAAGATGTCCAAGACTAACACAATGACATTGTATCTCACCAGGATATCAAAGGTTCATGATGATTTATTGGTTGTTGGAGAGGAAGTCAATGATTATGAACTTGTGAGGACATATATGAATGGGTTCTTGGAGAAGTGGGCTCCATTCGTGAAGGGAGTTGTGGGATGTGAGAAGTTCCCTGATTGGCAGAGGTTGTGGGATGACTTCTCTTAGAAGGAGACTTGGGAGGAGGATCTTGAAGGCAGTCGGGCTAAGGGTGATGAAGACGAGGAGAATGTTTCTCTTCATGCAAAGAAGTGTAGGGACATGAGAAAAGTGAAATGATTTTCATTTCATAAGACTGGTCACTATGCAAGCTAGTGTCCAAACAAGAAGAATGGCAAGAAGGAGACACATGTAGTAGCATCAGCATCAACTAAGATTGATGATTTTGTTGTCAATTTCGAGAAGGAATTTTCTCTTATGGCTTGTCTTTTAGGAAGTGATAGTGCAACGTTTGGGGAGATTGGAGCATGGTTTGTGGACAGTGGCTCATCTCGTCATATAATGGGAATGAGTTCGATGTTCCTTAGTGTTTCAAAGATAGACTCAAACTATCATGTGGGTTGTGGGACTAGTACCATGCATGTAGTTAAGGGGGTTGGATGTGTGAGATTCCAACCAAAGTCAAGAGGATATCTGGAGGTGGCAGAGGTGTTGCATATTCCAGAGTTGAAGGTAAGCTTTCTCTTAGTATTATATTTGTAAGATGAGGATTATGGAGTTGTGTTCAATCATGGACACGTGTTCATATATCCAGAGGGAGATACTTTGGACACAAAAGTAGTGTGTGGTGTAAGATAGGGGATGTTATACAGGTTGTTAGGATAGCCTATGTGTGAGTCCAAGGGGATCTTGGATTCGGGATCAATGTCAATGGAAAGTGGTTGTGAGGCTACTTCTAGTACTTTCATAAGTCTCAACTGGTATGAGATGAAATAGTTGGATGCCCAGGAGTGTGAGAAGACTCCTAATGGCATGGTGAGGAGGAACAGGTCTTCAACACATGATCCAATGCAGGTGGCAGGGAATATTTTCGGTTCAAAGGGAGCAACTACAACAGTAGATGGAGTGATTGGGTTGGAAACATATCTAGGTGGAGGTTCCGGAAACTCCTTCCTCACTAAGAGGGAGTGTTGAATTTTGTAGCTCAAAAGGTCTTCTACGTGTGCTTGGTGTCTTAGCATGTGGGTGCATAAAGTGGTCCCTAGACATACACTTTATTGTATAAATTTTAAGTGACTTTTTAATTTATGAGGGATAAAGTGATTTTTTAAGTTGTGTTAATGAGAGATTATAACACAACTGTAGATCTTGAGAGGGCTAGGATTTAATCTCAACCATCAGATCTAAATATGTAACATCTCAATTTTAACCCTTATGAACTATAATGTATTATGTAATTGTGACTTAGGTTGGTGAGCCAGTAAAGTCAAAAAGGGGCCAGAGTGCCTAGGAAATGTAATACTTCATATACAATAATAAAAATACTCCGTTGGTTGCAAGACAGACAAGGAAAAAAGAGATAGGAGGCTATGATTCCACGAGAGAGGGGGCTTGAGGGGCTAAGTCTTTTTATTATTATTTTATTTAGCCATAATTGATTTTACGAAGAAAAGGGGGTTACATGAGATTCTTGGGGGAGGCCATGTGATTCTTGATTTACAAGTAATTATATAAACCCATATTTGGTTTGTTTGGGGTTTCACTTGTTCTTATTCATTCATTGTACACCCTTCTCACTCTTTCATCTTTAGGAGCCTCATTCTTGTTGAATTTGTGTGCTCTTGGTTTGAGCATGGATACGAATGGTTGCATGAGGGTGGCTTTGGGTGAATTTGGGGGTCTCTCTTCCCCTAGTTGGGCGCTCTTCCCCTGGTTCATATTCTTCCCCTTGCTCCCTTGTTCTTCTTCCTCTTCACTCACTATTGCTAGTTTGTGTGCTCTTGGTCTGAGCATGGAAACAAATGGCAGAAAGAGGAGAGCCATTGTTGAATGGTTTTAATATTTCACTGATCATTATAGGAGGGAATGGATTCTTATGTGCATGAGCTTGATGGAAATTCGGATAGAATTGTCCACAACTGAGAATCCTTGGAATTTCCAGTAGGGATATTTCCTTACAATTAGCATTGGATCCCTAGAGATAAATGGAACAGCCTTGGGGACTACATGGCATAGAAAGGTGTTCATTTCTTTGGGTTGTGCAGGATGAGGGGAAAAGAGAGGTGGAAATTAGGGTTTGTTGTGTGGTTGGGAAATATGAGAGCTAGTTAGCCAACTTTTGAGTGTTTTAGATTTGGCCTAGGACCCATCCTTGTGGATTCATACCCTTGGCTCGGGGGTGACCTGTTGTTGAGAGTAAATGAACAACAATGTCTATGGTTGGGAGGAACGTCCTTGGTCTGCAACCAGTTTGTGAATGTTTACTTGAAAGATAAGTTCTCTTTGTATTCTTTGTATAATGTTATTCTATTGTGTATTTAATTATCTCTAAGATATGCATTTTTAATGTGCTTGTTTATTGATTATTTTTTGTGCATGGCACGTTGCTTACTTTTGTATTTTGTATCTTGGAGATTAATTAATGCATGTGGTTTATTCCTGCTTGATTTCATATTAAATATTATTAGAATTCGAAATCAGATCAGAGAATTGAGTCTTGGGACTGTAATGTGCCCCGTCTGCAGATGGCTGGGTACGTTACAAAAATAAGTTCTTAACTCCATAATGAAGAGATAAAAAGGATATCTAGGGAAAAATAGACACATTCATTATTCATTTAATGAGAAGAGAGAGCGTAAGTAGGAGAGAAAAGGAGGAGAGAAAACATTGTAGCAAACTAGGGCATGATTCCTAAGGAAAGAGGACACAAATATCAAGGAGAGAGGACAACCGGTGTGAATATATATGGTGGATAACTGGTTGGGATACCCTTCTCGGCTTGCAATCCATTCGACCCTCACTCAAATTTTTGAACAGTTTCTCCTAAACACTCTACTCCAATGGATCTAATGGTCACAATCGCACCAAAACAATGGAAGGGATCTCCATGGTCTTCTCAGACAACATGGTATTTAATAAACACCCCCACGGCCTGACCAATCCAACAAACAGGGTCTATAATAATATATGGTGTAGCTTCACTCGCATTTCCCAAACCACTCAATTCTTAACAGAGCCTCCTAGCCTCGACTGATCTAACGTCCACGATCGAATCAATCAGACACCTCAGATATTTTTGGACTAGAAAGGTGTGTGACCTTTTAGTCGTTCGGTTGTGTTAAATTTAATGTTATTCTTAGGTTAATTTAAATTTACTAGAGCATTCAATGCATTTCCAAAACAACATCATAAAGAGGATCACTGAAAGAAACGCAATCACAAGGTACACAACATTTTATCCTGGGAAACCCTCATGGTGGAGAAAACACGGCAAAAACTTCCCAGATAATATACTTCCAATACAATTCCAAGACTAAGACCAAACCACAAAGAATAAACTATGACTGAGCATGCGCCTCTCTTCTCCTTCTTGCAACTGCATCTTCCTTCAAAATATGCACACTAGAAGTGTGAGTGAGTGAGTGAATAAGTGAGACGCCATCCTCACTTATAAATACTAGTTGAGGAGGTGCTATGGTTATGTCTCTTCACTTAGTAGGGACAACTTCTTCCAAGAGTGGTTAAAACCACTTTATAAAACCTAAGGGCCGACTTTACAAATACCACCATATAAATATGGTTTGACCAATCCACAAAAGGGGATTTGGTCTTATACAAGACCCAACATGATCAATTCACAAAAGGGGATTTGATATATAAGATAATAACTCAAATATAATTAGAATATTCTTCGAAGTTACAATATTTCAACACTCCCCCTTAATGAGAAGGGTATTCTACTAACATAACCCAATGCAACATCATCAAGAGAGAGAGAGGGAAGCAACATCATTAGCATCTGGAATACTGAATGGCATATCTACAAATCATCGGAAGTTTTTCTCATCATCAATAACATCGTCGTTCATAGCATGGGGTTGGAGTAGCATCAACATCATCATATGCATCAAAATAAATTAGCATAACACTAAAGAAACAATATCACCAACCTGAGGCTGGTATACTAACATCAACAACATGAGGTTGATACAACAACATCATCAACAGCATGAGGTTGAAACAAAAACATCATCAACAGCACGGGGTTGAAACAACAACATCATCAGCACGAGGTTGAGACAACAACATCATCAACACGAGACTGAGACAACAACATCATCATCATATGGAAACAGAATGAGGCAGGTTCAACAACAACATTTTGCGTTACTCTGACAGAATGTCCTTACCAGACCTTTGGGATCTTCCCAGAAATCATAATATTCCCTAGGATATAAAATCCTGCAAGCTACCACATGGTACTCTAACAGATCGTCCTTACTGGACCTTCACGATCTTCCCAGGAATCAAAATATTCCCTAGGATATAAAATCCTAATGGACCTACCACTATTGACCACAGCTGGCATTTACATGAATATGTACTCTGACAGACCGTACTTACCGAACCTTCGGGATCTACCCAGGGATGATCAATCCCCTAGGATATAAAATCCTAACAGAGGTACATGTTGTTGGTCAGGATATCATAGTATCATCATCATCACTCCCCCCTTCGAGTGAGGTCCTTTCGGACAACACCAAGCTTGTCTCAAAAGTACTCAAACTTTACATGACACAAAGGCTTGGTCAACACATCTGCAACCTACTCATCAGTGCCAACATATTAGAGATTAGCTCCCCTCTACACTATATCTTGAATATAGAGATACTGAATTTTGATGTGTTTTGACATGACATGGAACATTGTGTTCTTCGTCATCTTTATGAAACTCTATTTATCACATAGAATCATGGTGGATTCCATCTCCAGATAGAATAGACCTATAAACAACTTCTGAAACCATATGGCTTCACAATTGGTGGAACATGCTGCAATGTATTATGCTTCTATAGTGCTGAGAGAATTAATGGATTGCTTCCTGCTTTTCCATGAAGTCATGGTTGACCCCAGACTGAAACAACATCTTGAAGTGCTATTTCTATCAAAATCACTTCTAGCCCAATCTAAATCAGTATAACCATACAGTTTGAAGTCATGATCTCCAGTATAACAGAGACCATAATCCAATGTACCCTTAAGGTATCTCATCACATGCTTTGCAACTACAAGGTGAACACTTCTAGGATCTACCAGATACTGACTCAAGGTGTTCACAGAAAAGCATATATCTGACCTCGTATTCATCAGGTACATCAACGAGCCAATAATTTGTCTATATAGAGTAGCATCAACCAACTCTGACGAAGTATCAACTAGGAGCTTCAACTTTGTTTCCATGGGTGTATTCATGGATTTACATTCCAACATGTCAAATATCTTTAGTATTTCAACTACATACTTCCCTTGGTTAAGGAAGATCTTCTCTAGGCTCTGCCAAACTTCAATACTTAAGAAATAATGCATCAGGCCTAGGTATTTCATCTCAAACTCTGCAGCAAGCTTCTTCTTACAATATGTGATGAGATTTTCTTCTCCTGCTAAGGATAATTCATCCACACATAGTAGAAATATAATTGGCTCAACATTCATAACCTTGAAGTAAAGGTTAGAATCATCTTTGCTCTTGTTAAATCCCAAGCTCATCAGGAAATTATCAATTCTACAATACCAATCTCTAAGAGCTTGCTTCAACCCGTACATATCTTTCTTCAACCTGCAGACAGGAGTCTTTCTATCTTCAACTTCAAACCCTTGTGGTTGTTATTGTTGGATCATGTTGTCATTGATACCAATGGTTTGATTGATTGATGTCATGTGATTGATTGATGTCAAATGATTGATTGATTGATGATTGATGTAATATAATATGTATTGTCCTTGATGAGAATGCATAGATGAAGATGGATCAATGAGTTGTCATTGATACATGATGAAGATGGATCGATGTGGTTTCATTGGTATATGATGCATTGTTGGAAAAAT
>JASDQU010714114.1:9332-24707 GCA_032191745.1 Picea mariana | reverse complement strand
GTTCTGAATGCCTCTCGAAACCTTAGGATATTCACTTTATAAGTGATTAATAAAGTGAATGTACTTTTGTAATAAAGTGAGTTTAATTTAATTAAATGTCTAAGTATTTGGCATTAGTAATTAAATAAATTCCTAGTTGTTAGATCTAAAGTGAACATGAGAATAGATCTCAATCGTTGATCATTTAGGAGATCTAGGGTTTTGAACTTAAGGTAAACTCAAGGTTATAAAAGGCATCCTATGTGAGAGGATGACATACAAAAAATACACAGAGTGAGAGTGAGCTCTCATTGATTGGGTGGAGAAGGACATTCATCCATGTGTGCAAGGAAAGGGTCGAGGAAAGGAGAAAATGGGCAATAAGGGAGATAATATCCAACCAACAATATCAAAGGAATGACCTTGATGTTTGTAGGTCTTGGTTATCTATTGTTTTGTATTCCTCGAGTGGGCCATTATCCCAGGAAGGGAGCACAAATTAATAACAATAAATCTCACAGAACTGTTTTTTCCCTTCGGGGTTTTTTCAGGGGTAATTTACCCAAAACATTGTGTGCAATGTGTTTGATTTCAATTTTATGTTTCCATTGATTAAATTCGTTAAGTAACATAGTTGTGCATTTATTCAATAAATCAATTTTATTTGGAACTATTTGTTGGGTGCTAGGTTTACAGAAATTAACAGTGGGGATTGGTCTCTCCAGTAGATTGGTGTCTACGAAGTTCTATAAGAGTAGTTTGGTGCCTACCAGGATTTGTACCAGTGGGATTGGTGTCTCCAATAGGTTGGTGCCTACAAATATTTGTAACGGTAGGTTGGTGCCTACAAATAATTATAAAGAGAAGTTTCATGGTTTTCTCCCGAAAGGGTTTACATGTAAATATTGTGTTCTGTGTTTTTCAGTTAATATGTGATTTTTTTCTTATGGTCAATGAATGTTTGAAAAGTAAAAAATTGTCTAATACTAATTCACCCCCCCCCCCCTGAGTATAAGTGTGTGTTCAACAAAAACCATTGTATATCCCATAGTTGGGAAATGATTTTGGAATATATATGCCTCATTTGATTATGTCATAGACCAGGAGGTCAACCCTAGGTAGTTGGGGAGAACCATATGTTGTTTTGGTCATTATTGAGATGTTATACTTGTTATGCTTACATACATGCCCGATGTTCTTGGGTACCAAATGTGTACTAATTGATATGTATGATTTTGATTTTCCTCGGGACAAAAACCATTGTATATATCCCACAGTGACATRATTRRTCATAGTCAKTAWGCMTTMGTAATGTRAGAKMTCTYACATTRCTAAKGYATAMTGACTATGAYYAATYATGTCACTGTGGGATATATACAATGGTTTTTGTCCCGAGGAAAATCAAAATCATACATATCAATTAGTACACATTTGGTACCCAAGAACATCGGKCATGTATGTAAGCATAACAAGTATAACATCTCAATAATGACCAAAACAACATATGGTTCTCCCCAACTACCTAGGGTTGACCTCCTGGTCTATGACATAATCAAAAACCATTGTATATCCCACAGTTGGGAAATGATTTTGGAATATATATGCCTCATTTGATTATGTCATAGACCAGGAGGTCAACCCTAGGTAGTTGGGGAGAACCATATGTTGTTTTGGTCATTATTGAGATGTTATACTTGTTATGCTTACATACATGACCGATGTTCTTGGGTACCAAATGTGTACTAATTGATATGTATGATTTTGATTTTCCTCGGGACAAAAACCATTGTATATATCCCACAGTGACATGATTGATATGTATTATGCCTTAGTAATGTGAGAGATCTTAATTGAATGTTACTGACTATGACTAATTATGAGGTGAATCATTATATTATATGTGTTTTTTATCATATGATGTAGACATGCAGTATTGTTCTAATTAAGGTACAAAGTTCTAATGAGTTGTGGATATTGTTGATCTTGTGTGAGATGTGACAGGGTGACCATGCATGCAAGGAACTCCCGAAGGAGTTATTGTTGTGTACTCAAGAAAGGGGTCCCAAGGCTAGACGAGCTTTCACTAACATTGAATTTCCCTATTAAAATGCCATGATTGTTAATGATTAAATATGTTGGTTATGATACTATGCGAGCAAGAAATCATCTAGTTTGATTAAACATGTGTACGTATGAGAACTTTGAAACGGGATCCAAACTATGTAGGCCTTGAGATGGGTACCCAATAATATTGCTTAACTTGTTTATGATTAGTGATGATGGATTGATCAAAGTTATTTGATGTGTGTGCCATGCAATGTGCACAACACAAGGCCAATCCTTGTTAGTTGAACATCTTATGAGCCAAGGGCATGGGATGCACTAAGGAGCTTGGGCCTATGTTTCTGATGGGAGGGGTAGAGGTGACATGCCTACCCAATGCCGATAAGAGAGGAAAAGTCTCTTACAAGATATGTATGATCTTAGGGCATTGAGTAGAGGTGACATGCCTACCCAAATAATTCCCACCATGGGAGGAGGCATGCCTCACAATTGTGTTAAGGGGGGATCACAATAAAGACATGCAGTCCTTATTCCCTCAAGARGCTCATACCTTCACCAGATTCAGGGTTGAGCCTAGGTAAAAACTTATCACCCCATGATTGTATTAGTTAAACTTAAAAATYACCCTTTAAGGTAACAACTTAAAATTAATATTATTTTAAGTTAATGAATATTGCACAAGGATTGTGTGGTATTTCTCAACGGGCCTGTAGATAATGGGGCATTCCATAGGTTTGGGAATCCTATATGATATGTACTRAAATGTTGCCCAAATGTTGACATGAGGTCTAGAGCTTGAATTRGTGAAAGAACCCTAAAGTCTTGACCATGCCATTATTGTCTAGTAGTAGATATACTCCAAATTTTGTTTGATCTCCTTGATAGAGGTGTTGTTCTTGCCTACCAAGGCCACTGGATGAGCTCATAACCACTAATGCATATCATAGCATATTATGTTGATTTTCTACTCTTGGTGTGCTCCCATGCAACTCCAAGGTCCCAAGGGAAGAAGTTTTCCCTGGATATGGTAGGGTGGAATTTTATTGACCAAATTTTAATTGGGAAGGCAAGTGAATTGCACTAGTATCTCAAGTACTAGATTTAATATATCTAAGTCAAATATAATGGTTAAAGCATTTCCTTGCTCACTTCATTGGTTAAATTTTGTATGAAATCTCTTTATTTATGCAAACTTTGCTACAGTACTAGCTTAGAGTGACACTATGTGTGAATAATTGTTGCATATATAATATATCTATTTGTTTGTTTATTTATTGCAATTTTTATTATGAGTATCCATGCAAAAATGATGATGTTGTTTGAATAATTCATTTGGTGATTTGGATTAACACGCACATGGTGTCAATTTTGAGTTTTGGGTTGTTGGTCTTTATAAGCAATTGGAGTGAAATGGTTCAACTCAGGGAATATTGTTGTAAACATGAGACACCTATATCTCTCATGAATACAAGGAATCGTTTAACTTTGTTATCCCTTGTATTTCTTACTCTAACTTGGTGAATGAAGGGCTATGGAACGTGAATCGATATTTGTATGTTAATCATGAAAATAATGTTGGGAAAAATAGTAATCATACAAATTAGTGAAAAAAATTGTTAAGAAATCATATAGGCAAAGAGTTATTGGTTGTCTTAAAAAAATTAAATTAAGAAGGGAAAAAACCCTCTTGCTCACTGGCAATGGAAAGAGTATGCTAAGAAATTAGATATGGGATAGAGCCCTCTCTTGACATCTCAATGGCTGCTAGCTAATAGATTAATCTCAAGCTTATGTGGGTAATCATTTGCCCTCCTCAATGAAAAATTTGTTATGTTTTGTGCATAGACATTTTAAGTTAAAAAATGATTGGGTAATAGAGTTGGAATGCAAAGTTGTTGCATTATAAGTTGCTTAGGATTTGGGATGCAAATGAAATGTTGGTTTTGTTGACTTTTTTTCTATTTGAAACATCAGGCTTGCTATCTATTCTTTTAACAAGAACTTCTCTGAGAAAAACCCCAAGGTAAATAGATTTAGGAGATTAAATCAACTTGATTAATGTCTACTCTAAATTTGAATTTCATTCAATGTCTATAAATCCTTTCCTAGAAAAAATGCAGCTTTTTGTGGCATTATTTATGAGTTGTATTTCCCATGAAAAAACAATTTTATGCTGGCCAAAATGCAACCCTTTGTGGGCATAAATTTCGAGTTGTATTTCCATTGGCAAATTAATTTTTATCGTGGGTAGTCACTACCCTTGTAGACACAAAATCTAGGTTTCATTTCCTAAACAAATAAACAAATAATTATAATGAAAAATCATATACCTTGTGGGCACAATTTCTAAGCCTGATTTATTGTCCACTTGAATAATTTTTTAGTGGTAAAACATGGTGCAAATCCATCACAGATACATTGTTGTAGTAGTCATTATCACGGGATTTGTATTTGTACAAAGCCTCCACAAGATCCCCAAATCTTGTGTAACTATGGAAGAATCTACCACTACCATCTAAGTATAATCTTCCCTTGTTTTAGTGATGGAGGAGGCCCACCACAAGGGAGGCTTCCTAGGTGACCTCAAGGAATCAAATAGCAAGAAATAGCCAAGCCTACCACCCCCTATCTTATTCACATGTCAGTTAGGTAGAGGTCTAAGAGAGGCATAGAAGTTGTAAGGTGATTGTTGTACCTTCCTGGAACAAAGAACAATTTGCAGCATATATTTGACAATTACCAAGCTAAAGCATGCAACAATGACATATTTAGACACTAGACAAGTAAAATGCATTGGTTGTTTTAAATTACAACAGTAAACATCCTTATGACAACAATAAATGATTTGCAACAACAATAAGAAGTAATGCTCAGAAACACAACAATTGACCATGGAAAGTAAACATTAAACCAATAAGACTATTATCCAAATGCTAAAAGTAGTTTCAGAACAAGTTAAGCCACTTATAACTAGGTGTATGCAACAAATTAAGACAATTTTCAATGATTGTAGAAAAATTTTGTAACAACAACGATAATTAGTTGAAGTTTGCTAGAGTTAGAGTTAGTAAAGTTAGTAGGATGCTTGAGAGATTTATAAGATTGATTTTGAYAACTGYTATAGTCACAATATCACTCTTAGACCAGTGTCGTTGTCATTCTAGGACCTATGGAGTATTAAACGCATTAAACTTGAAGATTGATCTAATTGAAAYCAAAGAGGTAGAGTCTAAACCCTAAGGCGCAAGCACGTTTGGGCCTTAGGCTTTAGAATTTGAGGAAAATGATATCTAGGGTGCAAGCACGTTTGGGCCTTAGGCTTTAAAATTTGAGGAAAATTATATCTAGGGTGCAAGCACGTTTGGGCCTTAGGATTTAGAATTTGAGGAAAATGATATCTAGGGTGCAAGCACGTTTGGGCCCTAGATACCAATTTTCCCTTCTTGTAGCTTCACTTAGGTCAAGGATCAAATGCCTAGGGATAAAATCCTAAAATGCAAGAACTTTTGGGCTTTATGCTTCTAACCCTAGCAAGGATGTTTCAAAAACTTGGATAAATAAAAATTTGTGAGGAATATAAGCACTTATGTCTTCCTCTTTGGGTTTCAACTAAAAAATATTACTTGCAACAAGATAACAATTTCACCATTTACATCAACTAGAGTTAATAAAATTGTAGTAAATTACTTACTTCATCCAAGAAACCAAGAGAATAAAACCCTAATTGCATAAATATTCATCCAAATGAGCTAACAATACAAAAATGAACCTCCTTCATGCATAGCACATAAGAGAAAAGACCAAGAATGGTTGAAATAGCGAAAATGTAGAAGTGTTACTCCACAATGGTGAGGAAGTGATGATGATAAAATGAAATCCAACGCTAGCCTTCCTATGAGGCTAGCCTAGCGAATTTTTCCACATAACATAACATAATATTCATTTGAAGTGGGGTTGACCCCTCATTTAGCCTTTACAAATTGTAAAAATGCAAAAAGTACATCATAATGGCCACACATGTGTGAGGTCAAGCCCTCCCAGGCTAGGAGGCCTCCAAATTCCATGTGGAAACATCCCATGGTAGAGTAAAAGGTACTGATGTGTATCCTCGCCATCATCATGCCAAATCATCATTGGTACCCCAACTGTCCATCAAACCCTAGCATCATGAAACCCTAGAAGATGACGCCATCATCAAGAGGGCCAATGTCCAAGATCTAGGGTGCTACATCCAAGGTAAAGGAGGTTACATTTCGTCTCTGAGTGACATTTGGTTGTTTATTGTTGCAATGTCCTTGATCCAATGAATAAAAAGGCATGGGGTACCCTACCAAACGTGTGGGCTTCCAACCCATATGTGTGCCATCATGGTCAAATATGCTCAAACCAATCCCATCTATCCATCATCTAAGGTTCTGAGGATGTGAGATCTCATGTTGGAATGTCTTGAGTCACTATGTGACTCACTGCTATGAATCACACACACCAAAGTCCTACAGTAAAGGCACAACGTCCTGGCGGAAACCTAAGACGTCCCTCAAAGAACCATGTCAGGGCCATCCAAAACAAAGAAGAATATTAAACAAGGTAAACCAATGTTCAAAAGAAATATTAGTCCTTAAATCATGCAAAGTAAGCTATCACTTAAGATATAAGCCATGTAAACAATTCACCTCAGTATCCCCTTCAAGCATCATACCAGCCCAAGACATCATGTGAGTTGGAAAGTTTAAATATGGGAGAGCCTTCATCCAACCCTATTAGGTGTGCCAACCTAGATAGGAAATAAAAGACCCGGGTAGAAGGATAGGTCGTGAGGGAAGAAAGAAATAAAGAAACCCTTCAAGAGTAAGTGTGATGGTGATATGAATTAGGTCTTACCTCATGTCTTATGGTGTCATTAAATCCATTTCTATAAGCGCCTTTGTATAGGGAGAACTTGTTGCTTGAGATACCCTTTCCTCAATACTTTTTTTCATTTTGAACCCCTTAATTGCCTTTTGATATCCATTTATGATTTGTAAGTCCCATTTACATGTTTCAAGATTTATTCCTTCTTTTTTAATGGGTTATAATCATTTATAATTATGCATTCATTCGCATCAGGACAAGGGAGATTACCATTAGAGGGGGTAGAGCTCAAGCTAGCCTAAGGATTTTATGGTGGCCTTTATCGTTTAGAAATAGCATATATATAGAGCAGTTGCATCAACCTCTGAGCATTTATCCCCTTCTCCTCATGAGAGAATGGACCATGACCCATTAATAAAGATTGGAACCCTATGAGAGGCTCTAGGATGGAAAGTGTTGAGTATGGTGTGGAACATAACGTTACCCTTGTGAGAGCCCCCCAATAGTACCCCTTTTCCCTRGGYGRTGACAACAYGAGACRAGGGCACAAAAGTTGACCAGCAAGGTGAAACAAGGCAATTGACACAATTTCCCAAGCTAGTGATCCATTATCCAACYTCAACAAAAGATACTCATCCACATGCCAAACAAATTAAGCACAACACTTTACATGAAAGAAGGACTAACATACYTCATGGTGACGTTGGTTTACCAATAATACCATCTCTCATACACTAGGTTGTTTGGATGTGATGAGCCTTGGTTGACTTGTAGTTCTAATGGTAAATTACARGRGTTGTTGGTTTTCCATCTGTGGACATGTCGATCATCATCATGGCGGGATCATTGTCTCCATTGTGGGCCACAAGATACAATCTCTAGTTACCCCTAGGAATGGAGGGGGTAACAGTAGCGATGGCATAGCTCCATGGGCTACCCTTGCCAAACATCGATGAATGGGCCAAGGAAAACCAAAGTGACTTACCATGGAATCCATAACAACACACCAATAGTAACCATGGTTGGTGGGTAAATCTCCAAAGGCTCTACACCTTGAGTAATGTGTTTCTATGAGAAGGAAGGGTGCTACCATGACAACAACCCATGTCCTCTGTATTTTAATTATTTTATGTTGAAATAATTTGTAGTCTTCATTGAATTTTCGGGAATAAAAGATATTGATGGATTTTTATGAATCCATCATTGTAATCATTGATCGATTGATCTGGACCATTAGACCTCAACCAGATTCACCTTCCAAGCGTTATCTCAATTGTACAAAAGAAGAGATCCCGATATCCAGTTGTTATCTCAGTTGAAATTAAGATCTTGTACAATTGCAGTATCCAACGAAAATGGTTCACAGGAATCAAAAGGTTGCATTTTGGTGTATGGTGTTAAAGAAAAAATGTAATATGAGAACTAAAACAATGCTAGAATTCAAATTGACAAGTTGTCTGGGTTAACTTATGCTCTCTCTAGACTCCAAGATATGCCAGTAAAATGTTAGCTCACAAAGGCCTTTTTTTTGGAAGTGTTAGAATAATATCAATGTGCTCATTTAACCATAGACAATGCTACACCATTGTCACCCAACCATAGGCATAAATCCACCCCCGAGCACCTTAACCTTTGATAGAAAGAACGATTCCAAAAAGCCACACCATAACTAATAGATAGCAAAGAGAGTGCACCTTCTCCAAGGGTAGCACACAAGAGAAAGTACTAGAAAGAATGAAAAAAGAGAAAATTGTACAACTGCAGTTGTTGTTGCTCCTCCTCCAAACTTGTGCATTGTTTCTGGGTGACTGAGAGTGTGTGACTGAGTGAACAAATGAGCCAAGACGTCCTCTATTTATAGTGGTTTTTTCACCTGTCTGGGCTGACTTGTCTTCCTAGAGAATAATATCTTAATATTATATATTTTTCTAAGTCGACATGTCTTCTAGGGTTTTCACACATATGTTTAGGGTTTCTCTTGCTTCCGGAATATTCTATTCTAGTCAAAGGTTACATATGGAGGTTAATACCTCCCACAACTACCATAATATCAACACTCCCTCTTATCTAGGGAGGTATTAATGGTCTCAAACACATCCATCCATATTCACATGGTATGGGAAAGACTCACACAGTCTTGTAGACCATTCTACAGGTAGCATCATCTCGTCACACATGGCTACACCCATGTGGACCTGTCAATCTCGTCTAGGGGCCACAACCCGCTAGAGAACACTAGAGCTACACCTCGTAGTGTGTGTCACCATCATCGTCATGGGATACACCCGCATGACGTGCTCACCCATGTCGTGAGTATCATCATATGTATCATCATTACTATCAACATTATCTAGTAGTAATCATCAAACATATATCATCGCACTTGTTCTTGGTATTCTTCTGTCATAGACAATATCACAATATCCACGAGCCTCATTTAGCTATATTGATGATCCAACTCCACCATGATGTGTCTAGCACCTCGGGTCATTCTTGTCCCATGACAAGAATCATGACCTCATCGAAGCCACATTCACCTCATAATTGATCCTCTAATAAGATCACTCCGTGAATGTATTTAGCTCGATGTTATCAGACACGTGTTTCTAGCACCTCGGGTAGTTCTTGTCCCATGACAAGAATTATGACCACATCGGAGCCACAAACACCTCATGGTGATCCTCTTCTAGAATCACTCTGTGAATGCATTCAACTTGATGTTATCGAACACGTGGAATTGCACCTCGAGTATTCAATCCGTAGGAGACTATGTTGGGGCACATCTACTCTGGATGTAGATGTTCCCTATCACCCCTAGTCTGCAACCCAATTCCTGTGGAGATAGAGTCGGCATGATGCTTATCAGGGCTACTCACCTACTCATGAGATTTTCAAGGCCCAATGCAATTCATGTTAATGTTTAAGCCATTATTATAGTTCTTTTCATATTAGATAACAATAGCATAATACAAGATCACTGAGAAATACACAATCACAAGAGACACGGCATTTATCCTAGGAAACCCTCTAGGGAAAGAAAACCCAGCAAAACTTCCTTAATATAGATAGCCAANTTGATGATCCATCTCCACCATGATGTGTCTAGCACCTCGGGTCATTCTTGTCCCATGACAAGAATCATGACCTCATCGAAGCCACATTCACCTCATAATTGATCCTCTAATAGGATCACTCCGTGAATGTATTTAGCTCGATGTTATCAGACACGTGTTTCTAGCACCTCGGGTAGTTCTTGTCCCATGACAAGAATTATGACCACATCGGAGCCACAAACACCTCATGGTGATCCTCTTCTAGGATCACTCCGTGAATGCATTCAACTTGATGTTATCGAACACGTGGAATTGCACCTCGAGTATTCAGTCCGTAGGAGACTATGTTGGGGCACATCTACTCTGGATGTAGATGTTCCCTATCTCCCCTGGTATGCAACCCAAATCCTGTGGAGATAGAGTCGGTCTGATGCTTATCAGGGCTACTCACCTACTCATGAGATTTTCAAGGCCCAATGCAATTCATGTTAATGTTTAATCCATTATTATAGTTCTTTTCATATTAGATAATAATAGCATAATACAAGATCATTGAGAAATACACAATCACAAGAGACATGGCATTTATCCTGGGAAACCCTCTAGGGAAAGAAAACCCAGCAAAACTTCCTTAATATAGATAGCCAATACAATGCCAAGAGATCTCTTAAACTAATACAGAAATTCCTCTCCCAGATATGCACCACTCTCTCTCCTTCTTCTCTAATTGCAGATCCGAAACTTGTCTCACGAAATGAGCAAGTGAGTGTGTGTCTAAGTGAGGCGCTAGCCTCCTTATTTATATTAGACTGGCACGTGTGAAGTGTCTCTACAATGGCAGGGCCAACTTCTCCAACTGGGTGGTTACAACTACCTTTAATATATTATGGGGCCCCTTTAATATCTGTTGGGGCCGACTTCTTATTCTGCCTATTATAATTATCATTTAACCAATCCGCAAAAGGGGATTTGGTCCTATTACAATAGTTGACATGATCAATCCGTAATGGGGATTGATCCAATGAATAATATGTCAAATAATAATAAGAATACTCTTTGCAGTTACATTATTTCAACAATTCACACATAGGCGATATAGCAGCAACTTGAATCTTCAGTCCGTCGAAGATTACATCTGGGCCTATTCCCACATGATCAAGTCTGTCTGATCAATATTGAAATATCGGCACAATGTTGCAATCATCAATACTCCCCCAGGGACACATCTGCATTCCTGCCAAGCTTGTCCCAGATAGAGGCTTAGTGCAAATGTCAGTTATATGCTCATATGTGGATAAGTGATGGAGCCTCACTCCTCCTTCTTGCACCATGTATTTGATGAAGTCTTGCAAGATCCTTCGAAAATCCACTCTACTTCATATCTTGCATCATTGGCTATAATATATGACTGAGTGTTATAGATATATGCTTTCCTGCTTTTCTAGAAATCCTGCTCAATCCCAAGCTGAAGTAGCACCCCAGGAGCTAGATCTGTTTTATGCACTTCCAATCCAAAAACGGTATATCCTGGCAACCATACTTCATCATCGGATATCAATCATATCTATTTGTACCACAACATATGTACCTGCATGTTCTGTTGTAACCCAATAATACGATCATGGTTCAACCATATACTGGCACAAGGTGCTCTCTGCAAAGCAAATGCCTATCTCGTCACACAACTTCCTTAGATGTGTCATCATAGGTGTGGCCATGGACTTCATGTCCATTATGATAAACATCTTCAGTCTCCTTACTGGATATCTCATCTGGTGCCAGCCACGCTTCCAATCCCAATATATCCAGTCAAGATCCTTCATCTCAAACTCTGAAATCAACTCCCTCTATCTGAGAGAATCCTTGGACAACGCTTTTGTATGATGCATGCCCCTTTGCATTTTGCAAGGTGTCACGAAACTATGATGGCTTCTTCTTGATCACTGACTATTGGGTATGTGTTATATTCTTTTCATGAGGAGTATTGTCTACGTTGCATTGGGCGTGCAGGGGGGTTTGAGGAAAAAAAAAATTGCCTCGAGAAACATGTCACATTTTTGCCTCATTTTTCTTGTTGCCTCAATTTTCATGTCCATTGTTGGGCGGTTTTTCGGAAGATAGTTTTTGTTGATGGTTTTCTATTTATGGTTAAGGAATTAGGGTTGTTGACTAATCCAGGTCATTAGATTAGGGTTTTGGATTCCGCTGGCTCCTATATGTATATTGTATTGTAAACAATGTATCACTATGAATGAATATAGAATATGTTAATTTTCCCGATTTGGGTTTCCAGGGGAAAAATCTTTGTGTAATGTTTGTATTTTCCATTGTATCTTTTATGTTCTTTTACTGAAAAATTTGTTTGCGGTAAATATTGTACAAGATTAAAATTTACATTTGGTATCAGAGCTTTGTTGGCTTCAGGGGGACGCCTTTGTGGTCAAGGGTTTGGCTCGGGACTGTGATAAGCCTTGTTATAGTGGGAGATTTGTGGTATTATTTTTTCAGGTGAAAAGAAATGGGGATCAATTCGAAAATGGAGATCGAGAAGTTTAATGGGCAAAGTTTTGAGTTGTGGAAGCTCGAGATGGAATATATGTTGGTGGATAGAGATCAGTGAATCATGGTAGATCCAGGTACTGCACCTACAAGAACTTCAGCAGATGATTGGAAAAAGTTGGAGCAGAAGGCGAAGAGCACAATCCAACTGTGTCTCTAATATTCAGTATTAATGAATGTGTCATAGGAAGCTACAGCCAATGATTTATGGGATAAGTTGGGGAAGTTGTATTAGTCTAAGTCCCTAGTGAATAAACTATTCCTGAGAAAGAAGTTGTATAACCTAAGGATGAGATATGGAGACTCGGTGGCAGAGCATTTGAACGCCTTCAATACTGTGGTAAGTCAGTTAGTATATGTTGAGATTAAAATTTCAGATGAAGATAAATGTATCAGTTTACTGTGTTCTTTACCAGACTCGTGAGATAGTCTGGTTGTGGCCATAGGTAGTAATACAATTGCCTTGAAGTTTGATGAAGTGGTCTCATCCTTGTTGTCGGAGGAGATGAGACGGAAGAATATGGAAGGACAAAGCACAGACGCATTATATGCAAGAGGACGTTCCCAAGAAAGAAATATATCTAAGTTCTCAAGTGGGAGATCTAAGTCTAAGGGTAGATCTAAATCTCCTGGAAAGTTTGGAAAAGTATGTTGGAGATGTGGAAAAGAAGGGCACTACAAGAAGCAATGTAGATCCAAAGTTTAGAAAAAGAAGGGATCTGGAGAATCTCCTTCTATAGAAGAAAAATTCTCCAAGGAAGAAGGAGGGGATGTGTACTTGGCTTCTTCAAGCACACATGCAGATCATGAAGCATGGTTGGTTGACTCTGGTGCATCCTTTCATATGACTCCCCACAGGGAGTGGTTCTGCGAATATGAAAGGTATGATGGAGGTAATGTTTTCTTAGGTGATGATTTGACAACCAGAATCATAGGACAAGGAAAAGTCAAGTTGAGGCTCATAGATGGAAGGATTAGAACACTGCCTAGTGTTATGCACATCCTAGGTTTGGCCAAAAATTTGATTTTTGTAAGCAAAATGGGCGATGCAAGGGTAAAAAAAATATTTGAGGAAACCTGCAGGATGGTTCGAGGAGCAATGGTGTTGTTGAAAGGAGTTCGGTTTGGAACTCTGTATAAGATACAAGGAAGAACTATTAGTGATGGGTGTAATAGTTTCATTGTTCCTGATATTGGAGTTGAAGAAGAAAGAACTCCTACGGTCTCTCGAGAAAAGGTTATGATGTGGCATCAAAGACTGGGGCATATCGGAGAGAAGGGTCTTCGACTACTACAAGGTAAAGGTATGGTTGAAGGTATGTCTAAATTCTCTCTGGATTTTGATTTCTGTGAACATTGTGTATATGGGAAGAAGAATCGGGTAAGATTCCCTTCTAGTGCAATGAGGGCAGAAGGAATTTTACAGCTAATTCATAGTGATTTTTTTGGACCTGTATCGGTCCCATTATTGGGAAAATCTGTGTACTATGTCTCATTTATAGATGACTTCTCGAGGAATACTTTGGATATATTTCCCCAGGAAAAAACATAAAGTATTTGACAGGTTTAAAGATTTTAAGGCTCAACGGAATGGAGTTGCATAAAGAATGAACAGGACATTGATGGAAAAAGCAAGGTGCATGCTCAGTGTTAGCGCAGAAATTCTAGGCAGAGGTAGTGGGTATTGCATGTTACCTGGTCAACAGATCACCCTCATCAACGTTGGATGACAAGACTCCAACAGAGGTATGGACTGGTAAGAAACCTTCTCTCACACATCTCAGGGTATTTGGTTGTGATGCATATGTTCATGTTCCAAAGGAAAACAGGAGTAAGCTAGATAAGAAGGCTGAAAAATGTATCTTTATTGGATATAAAGATGGTCTCAAAGGTTATAAGCTTTGGATCCCAAAAAATAAGACGGTAGTGTATATCTGAGATGTGGTATTTAAAGAAATGAAAGATGTCGTTAAACATGAAATCCTACCATGTAAGGAAGAACCAGAGAAAATGGAGTTTGATTTAAAGGATGATGAATCAGAATCTACAGAAGAACATGAATTAGAAGAAGAAGATCCTCATACTCCAGTATTGAGGAGATCAGTTCGAGAAAGAAGGCTACCAGAAAGGTATACTCCATCTGATTTTCATTCAAATTTTTCTTTGATTATTACTAATGATGATCCTAGAACTGTCAAAGAGGCAGTGGATTCAGAGGATGGAAATCTCTGGAAAAAGGCCATGGACAAAGAAATTGCAACCTTGGATAAGAGTGAAGCTTGGTATCTAGTGGAGTTGTCGACTGGAAGAAATCCTATTGGCAGCAAATGGGTATTTAAAAAGAAGTTGAATGTAGAAGGCAAAGTGGAGAAATACAAATCTCAACTAGTAGCAAAGGGTTATTCCTAGGTTGAGGGAATTGATTTTGGTGAGATTTTTTCTCTTGTTGCCAAGTTAACCTCTATAAGATTTATGTTATCTGTTGTTGTTGCATTTGATTTTGAAGTAGAGCAGATGGATGTGAAGACAACATTCCTACATGGGGATCTAGAAGAAGAAATCTACATGAAGCAGCCAGAAGGATTTGTTGTGACGGGAAAGAAGGAGTTGGTATGCAAGCTGAAAAAGTCCCTGTATGGTTTAAAACAATCACCAAGGATGTGGTATCAAAAATTTGATACTTATATGTTGGGGCTTGGCTTCACAAGAAGAAAAGAGGATCAATGTGTGTATTTTAAATTAATTGGTGATCATTTGATTTATTTGGTCTTGTATGTGGATGACATGTTGTTGATAGGAAACAACAAGGAGATTATCTAGGATGTGAAAACTCAGTTGTCCTCTAAATTTGACATGAAGGATATCGATA
>JASDQU010714113.1:12937-27200 GCA_032191745.1 Picea mariana | reverse complement strand
GCCCCCCGTCTCCGCTTCTGCTCCTCCTCCCGCCTCTGTTACTCCTCCTCCGCTAGTGCCTCCCGTTTCTTCTTCTTCGCCTCCTACGGCCTCCGCTACTCCTCCTCCTCTGGTGCCTCCCGTCTCCGCTCCTCCTCCTCTGGTCTTCGCCACTCCTCTTCTCGTGCCTCCTGTCTCCGCTTCTCCTCCTCCTCTGCCTTCCGTCTTCGCTCCTCCTCCTCTTCCCGAGTCCGCTCCACTTCCTTCTCCGGTGCCTTCCGTCTCCACTGCTCCTCCTCCTCCTCCTCTTATCCTTGCTGCTCCTCCTGCAGTGCCTCCCGTCTCCGCTGCTCCTCTTCCTCAGCGAATTTGATGAAAATACTAAAATTCCGTTAATTCTCTCCCGCCAATAAATAAGGCTTCTCACATGGCCACTAGTCATCATGCTCTTCCGCCGCTCATGCTCGTCAAACCATCTCCTCTTTCATTGCCAAACCCAAATCCAATGTTATCACCCAACAAATGTGCTCCGCCACCACCTCATCACCGTTACTGCAAATTCGACGACGAGAGTCTCAGGAAGAGTGGAGTTGAAGATATCGTTAGTGTTGTTGCGTTCATGAAAGGAATTTACGACTATACAGATTGTCATTCAAATTCAATATATTACGTGACTGAATATTGTATGGCGACGAATACGTCCAGTTTCATTATTTGATTAATCAATGTCAAGGGAAAGATAATATTTTCATTTTATGTTTTATGGTCGTATGTTCATTTTAAAATTACGTCGGAAACTTGAGTCCGTGTATAATTACCTTAGTTAAATTTGTGCAGTCATTAAGTCACCCTTACATAAAATATTCCTTAACTTAAATTATTCGAACACTTTGAAATGTTAAATTACCGTTGGTTGTATGCTCCGAAGAGGTAAATGGCTGTTAGTAATTTAAAATTAACGACAACTAACAAGGATTTAATACCATAATTGCTTAACATATTGACATATATATATTAACTGAAAAGTATAAAATACTATGATTTCCAACCAAATTTGCTGCATACCAAATTGCCACGTGTAAATATATTCCATGGATATCATACTTTAAAAAATTTGTCGGTGGTAAACGAATGTTAGAGGATCAATAAGATTATGTAAAATCTTTAAGTTGGCAATATATATATAATCTACTCAGTTTAAAAAATAAAAAAATATACCATGTACTGAAGACATTTATTAATTCATTGTCAATGACGCAGATTTGTTTAGTTTTTTCATTCGTTGCATTTTCAAATTTGTTTGAGTATATTTCTGTAATTATGCTGAATATTGTGGCGGAATCATAGCCAAACGAGCCGAGTGCTTCATTTTTATTAAATTTACAATTTATATAATATATACTAGAAACCCATTCATTAATGTAGACATTTAATATTGTTGAACTGTAAACCGATTCTATATTATTTTATGTTTCTTTTACATTATTTTTATGTCCTTTTGGGATGGACTATATGAATGGTAGTCATTCTTCTTGAATCATATAAAATTGCTAATATATTTATATGGGTGGTTCACGTTAATGTTTTTCTCTCTCATAATATGTTAATTATAGTGGATACTTAAATGTAACAATTTATTGATAAGGAGAAATTATTTAAGATACATGAATAACTAATTATAATATTGTGTAAAAATATGAAGTATAGTAAATTTAAATAATTTTGGGAATATATAATTTTTATTTATGGAAAATTTGTATAACTCACACATAAAAATATTTTCTCTAACAATAACAATGATATGTTACTTTTCCTCTAAAATATAATGTATATATGTTTGCCTTAAGAAGTTAGTTTAGTATTTAATTGATGCAATTTCTTAAAACAACTTTGCATCTTCTTTGTACAAAATTGCCTAATTACATTGGAATAGCACTAAGTCAAATACCTCACAAAGAGGGAATTTGTTGCGGTTGGTGGTCTTGTTCATAGTGCTTGAGGCCTAAAAGGTTTATTTTTGTACATAAGACCCTTGTTTTTCTTTTTGACGATGGTCTAGGGCCCCTAGACCCATCACCACTGCCCAAAACCAATTAATGGTATCCATATCTCACTTAGAAACCAAAGATCCCATAGGAAGGTGCTATGTTGTGTTTTAATTCATCTTTCATGATACTTGAGCCTAAAAAGATTTATTAAATTCCCAAGGCCCATGTTTTACTTCCTTAACCATTGTCAAGATACAAAGACCTATTAATGTTACTAAAAAATCATAATGTCCCTTCGTAAACTACTTATAATCGAAATATTACTAAGAGAGGGAATGTTTTGTGAATTGTAGGTGATTTTCATCGCGATTGATCTTGAGAAGTGTCATTTAGGGTACAAGGCCCTTGTTGTCCTTTTGGACCTTGGTTACACATCTAGACCCATTCTTGGTGCACAACTAACTTAGTCATGACACCCATAACACCCTTGGAGGCAATTGATAACAACCAAAGGTTAGATGTGGTTATTTTATTTGTATTTTTTGTTTCCAACATTGTACCATGGAAAAATATCAAGTTACAAATGTTGCAAATGTCATTATT
Organism: Picea mariana; assembly: GCA_032191745.1. Classification (NCBI taxonomy): domain Eukaryota; kingdom Viridiplantae; phylum Streptophyta; class Pinopsida; order Pinales; family Pinaceae; genus Picea; species Picea mariana. Next base: position 24,630 of record JASDQU010714113.1, on the reverse strand, counting down.
GAACACCTTGGTGGTAAGATTGAGATGATTTATTGGCCTATTAGTGAAAATAATCTCATGGTTTCTAATATCTGAGACCGTGTTGGTTCAATTTAAGAGTTGATCCCGTGATGGTATTATTGATGTTTTGGTAGCTGTTGGCGGATCTTTCCCTCCAAGATGACCTTTCTTAGATGCATAGAAGATTTCATAAGCAAGTGAACCATTAAACAAATGTGTGTAAACCTTAGAAGAGAAGTCGACCTCAAGAGAATAACATTAAAGTAATAAAAGGATCCAGAAAGAGAAGTCAGCCCCACAAAGTAAAGTAACTTGGACAGGCTAGTATAAATAAGGAAGCACCTAGCCCATTTGTACTTACACTCACTCACTCAACAAGAAGGGCGCAAGTCTAAGGAGCAATTACAACAACAACTAGTGTACAAAACTAAGGAGTTGCAGTTGCAACAGAAGAAGGCGCAAGTCTGGAGAGAATAGTGCAACAACTGTCATGGAGTATTCTCAGTCTTTCTGGTATTTCTCTTGTATGCTTCTCTTGGTGTAAGGTACACTATCTTTGTATGATTATTGTGATGTTGTTGCAACAATTTTGTGGCTAGGTTTTATCTATCGGTTATGGATTAGGCTTTCTAGAATTATTCAAAGTAAAGGTTAGTGTGCTCGAGGGTGGCATATGTGAATTCCTATGGTTGGGTGACAATGATGTGGCATTTTCTATGGTTAAATGAGCATACCAAATTTTTAACAGGTATGTCTTACAAGCCACTAAATCTTCTTCATCTTAATGAATCTCTGCCTATAGTCCATAACATATATTATTAAATAGTTATAGATGAATATAATAAGTCATAACATATAGTTATTGAAATTTTTGGAAATAACTATGTATGAGATTTTGAGATGTCCAACATTTTGAGTACACACTCCACCCATTGTCAAGGATGTTGAAATGGATACTTGACACTGAGAGGGGGAGGTGAATCAGTGTCAAAAAAATTTGGACAATTTTCCACTTTTCCCAAACTAACTAAACAACAAATATTTATTTCATTTTCTCAATCAATATATATAAAAGAATAAATTCTTTATTTATCTATTTAACTTGAATGAATACATAAGATCAATCTTTGAATTTCATCTTCAAACAATTATGAGAGACCCGACTCTCTGTTACAAGACCCAACTTGTAGTTCTCAGATCCAACTGAGAAATGAGGAATACAACCCTCATAACAAGTCCCATCTTGTTGATCTCAGATCCAACTGAGATGTGAGGAATCCAATCCTCATACAAGACCCATCTTGTAAACAAGCAACAATCTGATAGAATGAACCTTCATTCAATCCATTATATATAAATATATATACTTCAACAAATTCAACTACACATCTTCTCACCATTCCTTCTTGTTTATATAGTCTTCCAACTGGTGTGACTTTGAATCATTGTGTCTTTTGATATTTGAACTATTGTACCTTTTCATTTAAATGATAATATTAATCTTTAATTAATGTCATTTTTCCTTTTATCCTTTATTCATAATGCTCATGAATTAACTCTCTTTTAATAATGATTGTGTATCGATTCTTTTGTCTTCATGAGTTGATCATAGACATGGATCGCCTCATTATATATTACTCATGCTTCTGTTGTGTTCTCAGTTCACAAATAGATCATATTTTGATCTTTGATCAATTCTCTATATTATTCTAGTGTTAACTCTCTGTCGAATTAAATCTTTATGAGGAGCTTCCTTCAAACCATTTACATATGACCGTATGCACAAAACCACATGCTTATTGATTTTAGAGTTGCCTATTATTTTTCCCTTTGTTTCTTTATTCCATAAGACCGCAAGTGGTGACCAGGCACTAAGCTAAAGAAGTGCTTGATCACTTGTCAAGATCGACGGTCATGTTTTGATGTCACAATGAGCTAGACGGTTCTCATTTACTTTGGAACTTCGGCTATTTGTCGCTCCTGAATTCTGGATTAGCAATTCCTTAGAAGTGATTACCTACCGAATGAGTCATAAAGTAGTGGTGACCACCTGTTGTCGGTTAACACCTCCACTTACGCTATCCTTCCACTATACTTGATCATAGGTTGGGAAATCTCCCGAAGTATATCAACGGTTAACGTTGACTTCGGCCTTCGGTGCTCCGAGTGATTTCTCCTTCACATTCCTTCAATCTTTCGGAGTTCATTTCGCCGAAGTAGATCGAACGATTGGATTTTATTCGCATGATGAACGATTCTCATTCATTTCGAAACTTCGGGACTTCAGGACTTCGGGTATTTGCTGGTGGTGAAACTCCTGAAGTACAAAACTCCCAGAGTGATGTAACTTGCTGACGTAACTTGTTGACGTGGCACTGATTAAGTGGATTCCACATGTCACTTAGATTCGTGACTTACGCATACCTGAAATGCCAACTGCACTTTGACACTTGTCATCATATGATTGTGCCACATGTCCTTGTTGATGTGGATCTCCTCATGTGGCACATGTTCTTCTCCGGGATCTAATGGTTGTCCTAACTCCCGAAATATATCTCAGATCAACGACTGAGAATGACTTCGGAACTTCGGCCTTCGGGTGAACTCATATGTTCGAAATGCTTTTTCTCTGAAGCGATCAGTGCTGAAGTTGACCACTATTCTGATCCAACGACCATCATGTATTGTCCAGATCCGATGGTCCTCATTTACTTCGGGACTTTGAGGATATGACATTCGTCTTTGCTTATCCTATCCTTCCACTTTATAGATCAGACAATCAATATGACTCCTGAAATATTTCTCAGATAGGACGACTCATGTCCTTTTCGGAACATTTGTGGCTTACAATGTCCTTCCACTTTGCTCGATCCAACGGTCGGTATTTTATCCGAAGTGTTCCTCGGATCGGACGATTCATGTCCACTTTGGGGCTTCGGCCTTCAGGTAATATTACTTATTCTCAACCCTTTTTCTGCCGAAGTGGTCAGCGCCGAAGTTGACCACTATTGATCTAATGGTTCCCCTTTTCTATTCCAGATCAACAACTAATACTTAACTCTAGATCAAATGTTGATCAAATCTTTCAAAGTTCATTTCGCCAAAGTAGATCGAACGATTGGATTTTATTTGCATGATGAACGATTCTCGTTCATTTCGTAACTTCGGGACTTCAGGTATTTGCTGGTGGTGAAACTCACGAAGTACAAAACTCCCGGAGTGACGTAACTTCCTGACGTAACTTGTTGACGTGGCACTGACAGAGTGGATGCCACATGTCACTTAGATTTGTGACTTATGCATACCTGAAATGCCAACTGCATTTTGACACTTGTCATCATCTAATTGTGCCACATGTCCTTTTTTGACATGGATATCCTCATGTGGCACATGGTCTTCTTCGGGATCTAACGGTTGTTCTAACTCCCAAAATATATCTCAGATCAACGGTTGAGAGTGACTTCAGAACTTCGGCCTTCGAGTGAACTCATATGTTTGGAATCCTTTTTCTCTGAAGCGGTTAGCATCGAAGTTGACCACTATTATGATCCAACGACCATCATGTATTGTCCAGATCCGATGGTCCTCATTTACTTCAGGACTTCAGGGATATGACCTTCATCTTTGATTATCGTATCCTTCCACTTTATAGATCGGAAGGTCAATATGACTCCTGAAATATTTCCTAGATCGGACGACTCATGTCCTCTTTGGAACATTTGTGGCTTACACTACCCTTCCACTTTACTCGATCCAACAATCGGTATTTTATCCGAAGTGTTCCACGGATTGGACGATTCATGTCCACTTCGGGACTTCGGCCTTTCGGTAATCTTACTTATTCTCAACCCTTTTCTGCCAAAGTGGTCAGTGCCGAAGTTGACCATTGTTGATCAAATGGTTCCCCTTTTTTACTCTAGATCAACGAATAATACTTAACTCTAGATCAAATCTTGATCTAACGGATGAGAAACATTCCAATGCTCCTGCTTCAGATCTGATGATCCTTCTTTAACCCGAAAAATTTTAACTCAATCCAACGGTTATCAGGAATTCGGGTATTTGGGATCTAAGCCCTTTTGCCTTGCTTATCCTATCCTTCCACTCAACTTGATCCAACGGTCGAGAATTATCCCGAAGTAGATCAACAATCAAGGATTATTGTGGGGTCCCAACTAGCATGACGTTTAAAACTATTGTCGAGCTCTGAAACTTTCTCTCCTTCACACCTTAGCTGCCTTAGACTTGATATGTCATATTCAACCTCAGATTGACTAATAGATTTTCCAAAAGATAAACCATAACAATCACAAAATATATATTCAATGTAAGTATGTGTATATAAATGAGAGTCTCTTTGAGGCGTATTTATACTAATGCTAGGTAACCTATTTCTTTATTTTAGGGTTTTCTTGTTGCAACCACTTTACCCTTTGTAACCAACTAGGGGCTTCTTGACCACTCTTCAGGGCTTCCAACTTTACAAGGCCATATCTCCCTAACCATGAGGAACCACGTGGTGTTCCACATATCGTCGAAAACTGAACGACGAGTATTATCCATCTATGAGGGTATTTCCTTCATTTACATTTTCCTTCATGTCCATATTCCTCATTCAAATTCAAGTACCAAAACCACACCTCTGGGGCTACATGTAGACTACATCAAATGCTCCCAACTAACTCATCATCAATATCGATCCCAAAAATGACAATCAACTGTCTCGTCCACATCTCTATACCTCTCGAAGGGTTGACATCAATGACAACCAACTGTTAAAACCAACTGTCCAATAATAAAGACACTTAAGAGAATGTTTCCTCCATCGCTAAGGTGTCAAATCACAATGGCATAAATTGCAAGGTTGGGAACTGATAGGAATGCATAAGCAATTGGTTCAATAATGGTGTGATGAAGCCGACATTAGGCCTAAAAGTGTGAGCATTCAATATGCAATGCAATTAGAACTCAACCTCATTTTGGAAGCCCCTGTAAGTAAGCTTCCAATAGTGTTATTTTTCATAAATTTAGTCTCCCAAGCCCGAAAAAGTGTAAAACAATACCAAGGAGAACTCTTCTAGTCAATGTTGACTAGAGTATTCATTTTTCATAATTATTCCATTTGTTCCAAAAAATGGGTAAGCTTGTACCGAATAGACATCCTTTCAAATTTGTTTAACGAGTGTGAAAGAAAACAAGCTCACTCAATAATATTTTCATTTTTAAGGAGTCTGAAAAAAGATTAACTTAGACTCCAGGATGTACCTTTGTTATGGTTGGTGACCAAGTGTGATAAAGGGAAATATGTTGTTGTGGGCATCATAATGGAGGGATTCCTATAGGTAATAGATAGAATAATATTGAGTAAGAAGAATGAAGTTCATATGAAATGTCATGGCAGAGCTAAACAAGACTCCCAAGCCTAATAGAAAACTTGTAGCATGAGTGCCAGAATACAAAGGGATTCTAAGCTAGAGCGCTCATGGAAGGTAGGATCTACCACATGAATTATGACACTTCTAAAAAAGAAAGAAGGTTCCATGTCACAACTCAGTGGGGTTGATCCCAAGGAAAAATGAAATAGGAAACATATAACACAAAAATGCATGGAGGGGATAATCTAACATATATGTCAGTTTCAAGATCGTTACCTTTCAGAACAGATTGACATGGAATGTAAAAGTACCAAAGAAAATTTCTCCAAAGTTATGTATATATGACCAAAAACACTTACCCAGAAGTTAATACGTCCAATATAGAAACCTCTGATAAAAACATTTGTAAAGGGATACGAAACTTGAAAACAAGAAACCCTGGAAGTACAATTTGTACATAGTACCACACAACCTTACAACTTATGCATAGTAATGCTCCAGGTAGATCCCATTGCTAGGCTCAATCCAATGGTTTCATTGGTAACCAACCATTAAAGCTTCTAGTTCAGGAGGAGGTCAAAGATTCATAATCATAGCTTCAAGGATGGCCTCATCTCAAGGAAACTCAACATTCATGAAACCAGGGCTTGACAAGTCACAAATACCAAGGCTAGAGGTCTTCAAAAAACAAGATCAAACTCAAGAAGAAACATTAGATTACTCAGGACAATAGGGGGAAGTAAGGGATCCTATGCCCCCATCGGCTAAAACACCTGATCAATTGTTGAGACCTTGTCTCAAGAAGGTGAACATAATTGTAAAGGATCATTCTTAGGATCAATTGGACATCGAAGATAAGATGAGACATAATTCACTAGTGGCAGGGAAGAGTCTACTCGAACACTAGAGACACACAAAGGGGAAACCTAAGGTAAAGTTGAACCAGGATGGAGATTACTGGATGAAATATGATCAATAGTGGCAATGCTTCTATTGTGAGGGAAATACATCACACAAAAGAGAGTAGACACCAAAACATTCATCGCATAAACATAATCATGCCCAAGAAGCATATTAAAGTCTAAAGGGCCTGGCACCACTAACAGATCGACTAGGAAAGTCTTCCCACCTAACATGATAGGAAACTGAGGAAGAATCCCCATACATTCATTAGGTCTTCTATCGAAATCTAGCAGCTCACTGGTAGCTGACACAAGCTTGGGAGAACCCAAAGCTTGCCAAGCTGAGGATGATAAAAGAATTACATAGGATCCTTCATCTACAATAATTTGGTGAATTCGTAATGAATTAACTCCAACAATTTTCTAGAATGGTGAAGTAGACGAAAGACGAGGCTCTACAAGATCATTCCAATCAAAAGAAACCATCCTAGGAATTTAAGGGAGCATATTCGAAGAGAGTGGAATGTCCCCTTGTTCAAAAGATATTAAACTGGAAATGCTAAGTACATGGTCACAAGACACATCACTCCCCGAAAGAGCAGTGGGATTAGCCGAATATTGCATCGACAATACCACTTCCTTAGACTTGTCACTCTCCAAGAGAAGAGTGGGATCGATCGAATATTGCATCAGCGTGACCACTTCCTCAACCAATCGTTGAATACGATGCGAGACAACATGGTAAATAGACACATCACCCCCCAAAACAAGAGTGGTGCTAGCCGAAGATTACATCAGCACGACTGCTTCATCAACCAATTATTGAATAGATTGTTGGGAAACCAAAGACAACTTAGAACTAGAAGGGTCGTCAGATAAGGACCATGTTCTTCATACCATGATGATAGTAGGGTACAAATGAGTAAGGCGATCTCCTTTGCAAATATTACAAGGGAACTTGGGCTTACGTCCTATGCATCTAGGTTTCTCAATCGTATCAATTCCCCCAACATGACTTTCAATGGTCGGTGACATGCTCACAACATGAATTGCAAAGGCTATTATTTTATCTCCAACATGACTTGCAGAGGTTGGTGACATTTTTCCAGTATGACTAGGAGTGACTAGACTCATGCCCCCAACATGACTTGGAGTGGTTGGTTGCTGAAATCCAGTATGACTTGCAGGGACTAGACTCTTTCCCCCAACATGACTTGCATAGGTTGGGTGCTTGTCTACAACATGACTTGTAGAGGTTGGTGACTTAATCCCAGTATGAATTACAGTGACTAGACTGGTTCCTCCAACATAACTAGAAGAGGATAGTCACTTGCCCCTAGCATGACTTGCAAAGGATGGTGACTTCTTTTTCTTTCTCTTTCTCTTCCTATTCATTTTACACTTTTGGTTACTAGTAGCGAGAATTTTACCAAAAGAGGGAGGAGGAAGAGAATTAAAATTTGCAGATGTAGAAGGTGAATGATCAAAACCATATGATGCCCCTAACATAAGGTGCTTATCTAAGAAGCATCAAGAGATTTCGAGACATTTGGAGTGTTCCACAACCAAACTGGTAGTCCTAAGGAATGTTCAAAGTGGCCATCAAGGGGGCACCAACATTTCCAAAGAAAGGAAAATCAGAAGAATCCCCTTGGGCATGGGTCCCTTGGTTGGTATCCTCAAGAACTTTTTCCATATCATTCTTATGCATAGGTTCATCCCTCGCAGGATTGTTCATATCCATAAAAGTATCACACACTGACTCTGGAAAACAAGTAGTATAAAAACCCATGCATTCTAGGAGGCGGCTCCATGCTTTCAAGAGAAATACCATGGGTCCTTCCCAACTAGCAGAGTGGTTGGTCAACCACCCTGAATAAATGATCCAAAAGCGGTGAAACTGAAACAACCTAAGGCCAACTACACAAATAAACACTCCAATAAAAATCCCTAAGAGAAACATCACAAGAAAATAACTTTTCCAACTCTTCAGCCCAGGTGGATGAGTTATTGAATCCAAAGCAATGAAAAAGTGGAAAGGGACCTTCCAAACGAAGGCACGGGTTGATTAAGTCTCGTGGACCAACAAACAAAGGAGTGAGAAATAGTTATCCTGACCTCCACTAACCATCCTTATCTAGTGTAAGCACCCATGCTTCGCGGTGCACCCTCCAACAGTACTAAAAATTGTGATACATAATTTACCCCAGGTACCACGACAAGCCCCCGCAGTCACCTCTGATATCCCTAAGAAAATCCACTAAGGTCACCAACTCGCATTCATCATCTGCGGGGTACAATCGATAGTCGAGATCGAATGTATGGACAGGGTAACAAAGCCCAAATATTCTAAAGTCCCACTTATCATAGAGGTAAAGGCACTAGCGAAACCCCCAATACACAATCTCTCCACTACGCTTAGTCAAGCTTCGGAGAGGAAATATCCTCATCTCTCCTTCACACAACCTCATGTTTATATCCTATGTTAGAGGAGGCTTCCAGCTATACTTATATGACAGTTGGATTTAAGACTCTCCCTAGCTCAGACTCCTCTGTTTGTTCAATGGCCTTGGAGAGTTATCTCTCCAATCCTAATCCAATTCCCTAACCCTAAACTTGTTTCTGGACCCTAGAAACAAAGTCTAGTACATTTTAAGTTTAGTGTTCGTTTTAGTGTTTTTTTTACTCGAGGGGTATGGAGGTGCAACTAATGTTGTTTAAAACTTTTACAAAAATGAAACTTATAAGAACACTAGAAAATAAAACTTTACACTAATTCTTCACCGAAAAAGAGTTTCAAAAATAAAATGCATGAACAATCCTTCAAACCTTAAAATGCAAACTTTGTCTTTCTGATGTAAGATGACAATGCATCCTTTTGAGAAAAGAAAAAGAAAAAAAAAAGATGTTATTTCTTACTTTTCTTTTGAAATTTTACATGTTGTTACTGCGAAATTTTACATGTTGATACAATGACATTTTTTGTTGTAACAGTGATTGAACAGTGTCATGCCTGCGCTCTTCTCATTTTTAACTTCTCGGTCTGGGTTATTTTTGGTTTGAACCACCATCTTTTCTCCTTATCTGAACAAAACCTGCAACAATAAAACAATATGATCATGATAATTTTTTAAGTCTTCACATCGATTAGATCTACGCATTTAAGGTGCATTATCGGACTCATGCCACGAAAAAAATAAATAATAATTAAGCTGAAACTGTGATTGGGATTGATTGAATTGCATTTACACAAGCACTTAGATTTTTTTCTGCATAGTTGATTTATCCTTGGCTCGAATTGCAACAATGCAATGAGTTTTGACACCCATCAAATGAGCTTCGACCTACTGCAACAACAAATCAATCAATGATTAATCCTAAATTTCTAATGCATGAGAATTTGAGTGTGACAATGAAACAATTAATTAATTCTATATATTTCAAAAAGATGGGCTTAGTTGGAGATAATGAAACCAAATTACATTAAGAGGTATTAAAATCACGATTGTTAGTCGGAGATAATGAAACCTAATTACATAAGTCTCACTATCCCATAACTATTTTGAAATATCGATTGGCTTTCCTAAATTTTCTGCCCATCAACATGCTTTATTCAGATTAAAATATTACGTTATTTCTTATTCGATGGATCCTTCTATTATTTGGCTGCGGATTTTTCTCCATCATTCCTCAAAATCTGAATGGTGAATAATGAAACTATCGTCAAATGAGGAACGAAGGCAAAATGTTTGTTGTGCATGCTATTTGAAAGTAATTCTTGCTGAGATTTACTCCTTGTATTAACATTGACTAATTAACATAGATCTTGTTCCCAGGGTCCCCTCATTATGAATGCTCTGAGAATTTCTCTTTTTCTTGGGAATATCATCCTTGGAGAGCAAGATGTTAGCATGATTCTTCATGTCTCGCTCTCAATTTGAAATTGTTTGTTAATTAATGTCAATTAGAAGACAATTGACTTCGGGTGAAATTTATGAGCAAATCGTGATGAATTTCAAAAATAAAGCACATGGGTTTTGTGCAGAAGGGTTTCATTTAGCTGACTCACGAGCGGTTTTTAAAAAATTTGCTTGGTTTGAGAGCAGTTTTTGTTTTTCTGAACATGAAAGGGACATATTTCGGGATGGTCGATTTTCCAATGTGGCAGCTACACAGTCAAACTCTTGCTCAGGTCCAGGACCAGAACTAAGTCCCTGTTAGATTCCCCATCAATATCATTTTCTCAAATATAAAATTGCAAATGGAAATTTTAAAAACATTCCTGAAAACAATAATAAATACATGTTTTTATGTTTAACATTCATTTGTTTTTCTTAAGTCACTTTGGCGGCAATCAATGACGAAACGAATAAGTGCGGACAATGGGTATAATTGCATTTATTTTTTATCTCAATTTGTTTGCATTTATACTTAATCCTGCATTTTACATTTTACATTATTCTCACAAGTTTGATTGCAGGATTAGTACTAAGATTGATTGCAGGAACATGACGCTCGTTTTCCATGCCACAATGATCTTCAAGAATCACAACATTTTCCAGAAAAAACATGTTTGGTAACAGTTTGAAGGAGCCAATATTCATTATTCATTTCATGATGTTTGTTGTTACACATGTATTTTACATGTTGTTACACATGTATTACATGCTGTTACACATGTATTTTACAGGTTGTTACTCCTGTATTTGTAACATGTTGTTACACTACACCTTCAATAAATCCATTTGCATCATGAATGTTTACCCCCATTTTTCCTTCAAACGTACATTGGTCATCCCTATGTTGAAGCCATATGCCATTGCCTTATCCATCATGACTTCGCACATCCCTATCTTTCTGAGTCGCATACATCACTTCCTTACTTTTCAGTTCTTTTTCCTTGTCAATAAAACTAGTCATGTTCCCCTTCCATGATCACATTGCCTTGATTTCCTTTCCATAAACCTTGTTGCTACTGAGATCTTTACATCTATAGTCCTACCAATATTTTTATAAACTCATGTTGATTGATATGGGATTCCTTAAGGCCCACCTTTCAACGGTCTTGCCCCATCGACCTCAACACATTATCTGGGATATAGACTAGTGTTCCTTTTGAGTACCTTGAGGATTACATGCCTTAATGGCAAGTTCTCTCACCGACAATCATGGGAATACATCAATGTCCCATGATCATCAGATTTTGCAAGTCGTTCGACATCAGCTCATCTATTCGCACTTCGCAAGATGTACTCAGGTACCTTGGCACTCATTGACATCACTGGTGAGTTTGTCTCGCATTGGTTAATGAAATTAATCAATGGTCAGTAATCCAATGATTTATCTTCATGCTCGACATCAACACATTTATTCGCATGACTAGAATTGTACCATCAATTTGGAGCGGGTGAAGACT
>JASDQU010714112.1:0-27115 GCA_032191745.1 Picea mariana | reverse complement strand
TATATATATATATATATATATATATATATATTAATGGTGAATTTAAATGATAGATAATGATAAATTACAAAGATGAATGCATGCTTATAAATACAAAAAATGAAAATATATATACATATATTATAAACAAATTGTCGTGTATTCCTTAATCTTAATTTATAGAATAACGAAAATGATTAATGGATTCTCTTTCCGTAATTTATTAATCCCTACCACCTCTACCATTAATAAAAGTTACGCATGTAAAAATAAAAGGAAATTATTAATGAGCGCACTTACTCTTTGAGTTTTTAAAAAAATATATATAAAAAATAAATAAAAAGAAAAATAAGAAAATAAAAAGGAAAAGGGGGGGGAACCTAAAAAAAAGAGGATTTAGGGTTTGAGACTGGATAAAATCAAGAGAGAGGGGGAAAGAAGAGGATTTTTTTTCATCTATTGGTATTATTATGCTGTCAGACTAGAGACTAGACTGATTTTTCTTGTAGGAGTTGGGGATTCTCAGCTGACTTGAGTGGTAGCTCAGCCTTGGAGGCGAGCTGAGAAGCTAGGCTATTGTCCGGGTGGTGTGTGGCCCCTTTGCAGCTCGGGGGGCTAAGGGGGAAGGAGATTACCCCTAGCGTTTGGCTGGGAGGTACCGGTGAGTCCTCTACGGTCGGCAAGCAGGAGCAGGAGCAGTAGGAGCACAAGAATCATTTGCTGCAAGCGATAAGGGCACAGGTATGTAATCTCTGGGCGTTTCTGTTTTGCTGTGCGTGATTATAAACTATAGTTTTAATGGCTAATGTGCAAATTTTTAGTTTCAGTGGTTGTGGTGTGAATCTTGTCTAAATCTGTAGTTTTAATGGTTAAACGTTCCTGCATTGGGTTGTATATCCCTGCGCTGGTGGTAAAAGAAATATTTCTATGCGTTTTTTTATTTCTGTTGGTGTATATGCTTCTCCCGGGGGTGTTTTTATTCTCTGTGGTGTAATTACATTCTGTGTTTGGGAGGTTAGGTTCCAGTGCGTGTTCCAGGGTAGATGCATCATATTATATTTAATACCTTCTTTAAACCCTAGCTGCCTATTCCTGATCCGTTGCCCACGCATTTGTTCGTTCTCGTTCAGTACTTCCAGTGTTCACACTCTCGGCTCACCTCCATTCTCTACTACAAATGTCAAAACCCTCCATACCCTCGGGTTCTAAGTCTAATCCTCCATACCCTCGAGTTTTGTTACAGTGTGCGAGTTCCCAAACTCGTCCTGGGTTACTCCCAAACTCGTCCTGGGTTATCCCGAGTTTCTTTATGAGCTGAAACTCATAATTTCACAAACATTTATTCTTTATTCATATTCATATTTCTGCTTGCTATATTCATATGTGGAATCTATTCAGTTGGGTACTTCGGTTATCCTTGACTGGGAATGCGTTAAGATTTTAACTTGTTTTTTTAAATTCCTGGTGCCTGGTGTCAAAAACTTCCATTCTATATTGGTGCGTGGGGCTCACCAGGTGTACCGCTTCTTTACCAAGTGGCCATTTATCATATACCAGCTTCTGTTTCATAACACTTTACCATCGCTAACCATAACAAGGGTTTTTACTGCGACGTGTTTCCTCAACTGAATGGTGTTATGGCGGCGTGGTAATCCTGGGTACTGCTAACCATATCGAGTTTTTCTTCTGCAGCGTGTTTCCTCATCTGAACGGTGCTATGGCGGCGCAGTAATCCTCAGTTTTATCCATCTTGACTGGAATTTTCTATGGATTCCCAAGTGCTAATTTTAGATGCGGTGAACGATTTACCTCGCTTTCCTTCTAATAAAAGCATTGCTCGTGTTTTTGTTTGAACTGAAGATATGACAATATAATTGTGGTTGTATTAAGTATACGGTAGTATGACCAAGCAACCATTTTTGTATTCTTCCAGCTGAAGGCACTCCCCCACATATACGTGCATATCACTTAGTAACTTCAACATCAACACGGACCTCAGCACAAATTTCCAATTCGCTGTAACTGTAGGGGCCCGATTTCCGAACACGAAGATCGACATTTATTATCGAAACAACAACCCTCTCGCCGCTCTATTTATTTCACCTTGGGTGCTACGACTGTGTGTAGGAGACGTGACCATCGTAAACTTAGTTTAATGATAATTAATTGTTGTTAAAAAAAAAATGTTTGTAAAACGAAGTTTAATGCTAGCTTAAACACTTTGTGGTATTTCAAGAAGTGTTAGGGTTAGATGAATTATCAGAATTTAATGTTCCTGACCGATGAGTTGTAGTACACGATAATTTAATCTTTAAGCATTGAATGTCAGCGTTGGATACTTGAACGCATTTAATTTATGCTGTTGCAATTGTTATAATATCAGAAGAATGTTAAATCGTTGAGGAACGGTGGGTGGTCGCCAGGAATCGGTGGTTTACCGCGTGGTCTTGAATGCTAGTATTGCTTCCTCGTTTCTGTCTTTTTATTTGATGATTGCCTTTAATTCCCAGCTGCCCTTTTAAACTGCCACTGACAATCTCATCAGTTTTATCGAGGCACGTTGTCGGATGTTTGAACACTGTATCCACTTTACGCAAGGGTCATGTTATTTTAATTGTATTGGTAATCAATATAAAAGTAACGATAAGGATAATTTGTAGTCCTTGTTAGTTCCATTGATTTTCTATTTGAATACAAAAGTATTGGCAACGTAAAGGTAGGACCTTGTTATTTAGTTGAATATTAATATAATATAACAGTTACTGTAACAGAAAAGTAAATTCTTGTTATTAATAGGAATGTTATTGTTCTTTAGTTGAATATTAATATAACATAAAAGTTACTGTCATAGAAAGTAAATTTTTGTTATTAATAGGAATGTTATTGTTATTTAGTTGCATATTAATGTAATATAAAAGTTACTATAGGAGAAAGGTAAATTCTTATTATTAATAGGAATGTTATTGTTATTTAGTTGCATATTAATGTAATAAAAAGGTTACTGTAAGAGAAAAGTAAATTCTTGTCACTTAATAGGAATGTTATTGTTAGTTAGTTGAGTATTAATATAATATAAGAGTTGTTGTGAGAGAAAAGTAAATTCTTGTTAGGAATGCTATTGTTAATTAGTTGAATATTAATATAAAACAAAAGTTATAGTAATAGAAAAATAAATTCTTGTTGTTTAATAGAAGTGCTATTGTATTGTTATTTAGTTGAATATTAATATAAAACAAAAGTTATAGTAATAGAAAAATAAATTTTTGTTGTTTAATAGAAGTGCTATTGTAGTATGGAAAGTGATGTTGTGATTTGATTAGGGTAATTTAATTTATGACTACTAATTGCTTTCCATTTACGTGGGTGGAACGATTCATTACATAATTGTATCAAGAATAAATATAACTTTGGGTCATGTGATTGTAGCTTAAATGTAGGCTTATGGTATTATTGATACTAACACATAAGATGTCATGTATGGTGAACGTTATTAATGATGAATATCAACGTAAAGTATTGTTTAATGTAGGCTTATGGTATTGATAAGGTTAGGGGTATGGTTGAGTACCGATGATAATCATTTTAGGAAGTAGATAAGGTAATTATTGTAGATCAATTGTAAGGTGCAAGGGGTCATCCTTATACTTAGTTGGGTAGTATAAAGTGTGATGGAAATTTAATGTATAGTGATAATATGGGTAGGATTATGGGAATGTTCTTGTAATTGATATCTTATAAAGTGTAATGGTGATGCCGAGATGGGTTATTATGGATACTACCTTATAAGAGGTCATGTGAATGTTATTGTATTGCAAGGTAAGTGAGGTAATTGTAATGTAGTACATGATTAGTATGTTATTGTAATGGTTATTGATAAACATATCATGTAATGCCCTTGAAATTAGTGAGGTAAGTTCTTACGATTCTTTAAGCGGGGATTGCGGTTAGCAATTGGTACATTTTTAAGGCCGAGTGGGAACCCGTCGTATAATAGAAGTCCAATGGAGTAAATGGTTGTAATTGAAGTCAATAAGCCTCTCTAGTGGTTGGTCGATGTCGGAGTCCTTCTAACTCACGTCTTCCGTCGGGGTCGTGGTTGCCCTTGATTTTGTAGTGCTTGGTTCTCCTGCTTTGCATGGTATGCTTGTGTCGGGCGGGAGATAGACACCCCCTTGTAGCCGTAGTATGGATGTTTGTTTGTGTGATTTTCTATGTAGGGATCCAGTGCCGTATCAAGAGTCTTGGGCCCTTTAAAGGCAGGGTTTCCACTCTTGCGACACACCTGAGGGGCTTACTAGTTTCTGCCTGAGCAGTCAGCCAGGAGCCTATCTAGCCTTCTCTCTCTCCATAGCAGAGGACTAAGATTAAAACACCCTGCCTTTCTGTGCAGAAATAGTAAACTCTGCTACTATGGATTCTTCCTTCCGTGACTGTATTGTACGTAACACCTTGTGTGGTTTTCTACTTATAGCTGCTTGTTGTGCGCCTTATGTCATTGGTCGTTAATGCTTGCAGTTCTTGTTGTGCGCCTTGCGTCTTCTTGTTGTGATCGTCGTGGTTGCGTCTTTTCAGTCGTCGGGTGGCGACATAGAGTCCAGTGTGTCTGTTTCCCCTCTTACATGCACGCACACACTTCTAAAACAAAAAAAAAATTGCACCTGTTATCAGCGTTGTTGTCGCAACGAGGAGGAAATTACACAAGGTTGGATGTTCAAAAAGATACTTCAGGCCAATGTGGTATGTTCCTAATTCAAATCTCTTCCGCATTAGGTAATGCCTCCACATCCTCAAGGTGTGGACCATGGAAACAAGCTCCAAGTCATATGTGGCATAGTTCCTCTCATGCTCCTTAAGATTTCTTGACTCGTAACCAATGGCATGTCCATTTTGCCTGAGGAATCCCCCAAGTCCTTCCTTACATGCATCTGTACATACCACAAAAATTTTATTTGGGTCAAAAATCTTTAACACAGGTGCACTAGTAAGTAATTCCTTCAAAAAATTAAAATTCTCTTCACACTTAGGTGTCCATTTAAATTTAGTTCCCTTCTTTTGCAAAGAAGTGATGGGATGAGCAATCTTAGAGAACCCTATTATGAACCTTCTGTAGTAACCAACTAATCCCATAAAAGAACTGACTTTTGACACATTTTTGGGTGTTGTCCATCCTCTAATGGCTTCAATCTTCTCTAAATCTAGTGCTATGCCCTGCTCTAAAATAATGTGTACCAAGTAATTGATCTACTTTTGATAAAAAGAACACTTACTCAGCTTGGCATACAACTGATGTTCTCTCATCACTTGCAATACCAGTCTTAAGTGATGTTCATGCTCCTCTTTAGACTTGGAATAGATAAGTATGTCATCCAAGAATACTATGACAAACTTATCCAAATAATTTATGAATATGTCATTCATTAAGCACATAAAGACAACTGGTGCATTGGTCAATCCAAATGGCACCATTACAAATTCATAATGTCCATACCTGGTCCTAAAGTTTGTCCTATGAATGTATTCTTTCTTGATCCTTACCTGATGGTATACTGACCTCAGGTCAATCTTCAAAAATATCTTTGCTCCTCTTAGCTGATCAAAGAGTTCATCAATTCTGGGTAGAGGATACTTGTTCTTTATAGTATACTTATTCAGTTGTCGAAATTCAATACATAGCCTCAAGGTTCCATCCTTCTTTTTGACAAAAAGTACTGGTGCTCCCCAAGGTGAAACACTTGGACGTATGTACCCTTTCTTCAAAAATTCCTCCAACTGCATTTGTAATTCTTTTAACTCTGGTGTGCTCATTATGTAAGGTGTTTTTGACATTGGGGCAGCTCCAGGCACTAAATCCATTTAGAAATATATCTCCCTTCTTGGTGGCAACCTTGGTATTTCTTGGAATACATCTTCAAGTTTCTATAGTACCGAGAAATCTTCAAGGCTTGGCCCCTTTTTATTTTTTGTCTCTTCCACATGAGATGCATATAATTGACATCCTTTTCTAAAACATCTCTTCAGATGTAAGGCTGAAATCTCCCTTATAGAGATGGGTCTTGGAACTCCTTTCACAGTGTTATGTTTTCCATCTTCATCAAGACAGGTAAATGTCTTGCTATGATAATCTAGGACAACATGATGCTTGTCCAGCCAATCCATTCCAATTAGAATCTCATAAGACCCCAAAGGTATGATATTCAATTAGAACTAGTATTCACACCATTAAGACTTATGGAACAACTTCTGACCATATCATGGATTCTTCTTTTGGTTCCAGTGGCTAACTGAACCAAACTTGATTTTCCAAGCTTACTTTTCTCCAAATGTAATCTATCCACTATTTTAGGATCAATGTAACAATGACTTGCTCATGAATCAATTAAAATAGAAATAGGCTGATTTATGATCTTACCTTCCACCTCGATCATATTAGACTGGTACTCTTCTTGTTGATCATCTAAAGCTACATAGATTCTTCCCATATCTTTGACTGTTGCAGCCTCTTAGACGTCTTGCACAATCTTCACTCTGTCTTTTCTATGTGGGCAATCCTTGTACATGTGATCTTCCTTCCATCCCCATCATTGGATTGGTGGTCTTTCCCTTTTCCCCAAGGAGTCTTCTTTCTTAGATTCACCCTTAGCATATTGATCTTGATGATTTCTATTAGGCTCATTCATATTGAAGGGAGGTTTTAATCCTTTCCTCCTCTAATTAGACTTCTCCTTCCTCTTATCCTTGCAAGATTTCTGCAGGGATTCTCTTCCCTGGCCTTGCACATACAAGTATTTATCCTTCTGGATGGCCTCAGTAAAGTTCTTGGGCTCATCATACCTAATCCTTTCTTTATAAAAGGATGGCAGTCCACTTAGAAATCTCTGTATTTTCACCTTCTCATCATCAATGAACCTGACATACTTTAACAATACCAATAACTTCTTCTCATATTCTTCCATCGTCATGCTTCCCAGCCTAACTTCAAAGAGATCCTGCATTTTCTTGTCATAGAAATTCTCTGAGAGGTACTTCTTCTGGAAGTACTTTTTGAACAACTTCCAAGTGATCCTACTCTCATTAATATGTTCAAATTGCTTCAGTTGATCCCACCACATTGAAACTTTCCCGTGTAAATGGTAGGTGGAAATCCTAGCTTCCAGGTTTGATGAATAGTTATGCAATTGAAAATACTTCTTGAGTCGAAACAAGCATGCTTCGGCATCATCTTCCTTTTCTTTTTCACCAACGAAGGAGGGTGGCTTAAGCTTCTTTAGCTCTCCTTGAAAACTGTCCACTTCCTACCTCCTTCTCTGGTGCCTAACAAGAGACACCTCTGGACTGCTTATGGAATCTTTCGATGCAAAAAAATTTCTTTTTGAGTAAGGAGGTGAGTGGTCTCTATTAGTTTTGTTGGCACTTCTCTAATAACCAACTCTTCCATGATCCTCTCTTCTTTCACAAAACATGCCTTCTTCCTCTTGTTTTGAGTTTGATCCCTTCTTCGTTTTCCTTTGCAACTGATTTAAGCTCTGCAGCACTCGAGCATTTATTTGAATTTTCTCTCTCATCAGTCTCTCATTTTCTTCTTTGTAGCTCTTCACTTATATTTGCATGCTTCTTACAGTTTCTATTAATGTTTCTTTCTCTCCTCTTCCCTTGTGTCCATTGGACTCTATCTCTACATTACCAACTCTGGTATTATGGCCTTCGACCTCTCTTTCATGGATGGAGGCTTCCTCACCTTCTCCCATCTCTCGAATCTTGATTCCGAGCTTATATGTTTAATCTCTCAATTCTGCAAAATGTGCAAGTGACCATTTTGTTAGAATTATGCATATGATAAACAAAATTTGTCAACAATGCTACAGGTCATTTTTCTTCTCAATTCATTAAGAACATATATGTATCAATCTACACCATATAACACTTCCATGTTATCCCTTATTCGATACAAAATTTAACTCTGCACAGGCACTCCCTTCAAACCACTTCCCCAGGTGACCACGGCTCGAAACCATGACCAAATCCTTCCTAGTGCTTTTTGTGTTAAAAATTACTATATCAGAGATCATGTGGTTGAAAATTGATCGAGGGATGAGATCGACAGTCAAAAATAATTGTGGGCTGGCAATGTGCTCTCTCTTTATTGGAGAGCTCTGTCCCCACAATCTGAAAAGTGCTCACCCAAATATCCTTTAAATCACAGTTGTTGATCCCTTATCCCAGCGAGATCAACGGTGCTAGAAAATAACAGGCTGCGAACTAGCACTTCTGCTATTTTTTCCTCCTCTCCCCGCAATGGTCCCGCACCTTCTATTTTTCGTTTATGGATCGATGGCTATCTATGGGTCCTTCTTCCTTAGCACCCTATTCCAATCTCACACTGACAGGCACTAGCTTCTTCCTCGCCTATAACCTTAGGTTGTGACCCATGGCTTACCCTCCTAGCGCTTTGCAACTTTGAAACCATAATCCAGAACCAGATCAAGGATCCTCATCCTCATTCATGATCAACGATCAAGATCCACTTAGGGACTCTACGCTTTAGGATTTCGACACTTTCAACCTCGTCTTTCCCTGAGTACTCTGTACCTTAAGTTCTAGATCAGGTGCCACACATCCACCTCAAATCAATGACTCTAGTCCACTTCGAGACTTCAGCCTTCGGAAGTCTCAACTTCCCCCACTTGCTTCCTCTCGAAACGCTTCCACCTGAAGTTCACTATCTTTCAACATGTGTCCTCCCGCAGATCGATAGCTATGAATTGATTTGGGTCTTCGGGCTTTGGGAGTTTCAAACTCTCCGCCTTCAATTTCTCCCTGAGGGCTTTCACCCAAAGTCGATGATCCATCAACGCGTGTCTCTCATGGATCAATGGATGTGAATTGCTTTGGCTCTTCAGGCTTTGGGAGTTTTAAACTCTCCACCTTCACTTTCTCCTAGAGTGCTTTCACCCAAAGTCGACGGTATGTCGACACGTGTCTCTCACAGATCAACAGCTATGAATCACTTCGGCTCTTCGAGATTTAGAAATTTGGGCTTCGTGAGTTTTCCATACTAGAACACTCCAATTATCCTGAACTCTGAATTCCCAAACTAGCCAATCTGTCGACATGTGTCTCCCTTATCGGACGGTCTGTATCAACTACGGACTTCAGGAGTTTTGTCTTTTTGCATTTGTCTTTCTTCCGAAGTGGTTATTCACCATAGTGCAGGAACTCCTACCATGTGTCCACTTCGATCAATGGTCTGGATCTACTTTGGCTCTTCGGATCTTTGAGCTTCAGGAGTCCTTTACTCACTCAACTTCTTCTTGCTTCTTCCCGGAGTATGAGATCACCTAACACATGTCCCCTGCTTGAATATCAATGGCCACAAGTGATTGCGGAGACTCAACTCACTCACTCCTTAATTTCCTTGTTGATCTACACAAAGTGAAGATGCTCGTCCATATTGGGAACGATATCCACTGTTGGTCTATTGATCTAGCAATATCAACTATCCTGAGTGATTGCAGGCTCATAGCTTGCAGAAAATTCAATTTTCTTTGTAGTCCCTGCAATGCCTCCCCACCGTCAATTTATCTCCAATGAGATCTTACGGTTGTGAAATAACTCTTGCTTCACCTTCATCAGAAAACCCTTTTTCACCTGCCCTTTGATCCAATGATCCCAAATCTCTCTTGATCCCATGGTGGTGATCTCTCCCGAATTCGAAAGGGACAGTCACGATCCTTTGAACCCTTACAAAGGATATTTGATGTTCTAGCTCCTGCAATGCCATTCCTCCTAATATTTTCAACTTCATGGTCAAAATTCGATCTCAACCACGAGACTCTGACCAATAGACCCATCCCATACTAGCCCAATGTTTCAACCAGAAGCTTTGATACCAATCTGTAATACACCCTACCACCCACAGGTCGGGGTATGCTACCTTCAAGCCCACACTTGGACTTATTTCTCTTACAGATACCTTTTTAAATTAATAAGGATGCATTAAAGAAAAAATCTAACGACATGCACATCAATAACAAATAAGCATGCATATTCTAAAGATTCAATTAAACGATAAATAAGTACACAACATAATACATTCATATACATAGATCACTTATCTTTATAAAAGAAAACACCAACTCGCTGCAGACTAAGGACTTTCCACCCAACCATAGACATTACTGCTCCAAATATCAATGACAGTGTCACCCTTGAGTCAGGGCTATGAATCCACAAGGATGGTTCCATAGTGTTACTTAGCTTCTTGAACCAGTCAACAATCAAGCTCTCACAGGCTTTCCCAACAATCACAATAATCCAAGTACCCAACTCTCTTCTACCCAGCTTGAACCACCCAAGAGAATGGACCTCCACCTTTCTCTACCACCCAATCCCTCAGGTAGTCCTTCTCCTTCTAGGGATCCAGCGCAACTGGTCTAGAATCTCCATGTTGGAACTCTTTGGACTCGCAATTGTGAACAAAGATGGACACAGGCCAATGCACCTCAGATGTACAGGTCTTAAGTCATGGTTGGATTACACTAGCGACCTCTACAACCAATGATACCATGGATTCTCTTCAGCAGTTCGTTTTCCTTTCCCCAAGACAAGACACGGATGAGGAAGATGAATGGGTGATGGAAATGAATGGAGTGAGATCTCCACCCCAGGTGTGAAACATTGAACAACCAATGAATGAATGTGTGAGGGAAAGAATGGAATGAAATAATAAGTGAAGGAGCGAACCCCCCAATCAGACTAAGGAAGGGTTTAAGTATTTTCGTGGGGAATCAAGAACCTCCTCTCCTTCCCCAAGAAGCTCATGTAACTGATGCACTCCCTTAGACATAAGGGTAATTAAAATAGGAATAAACATTTAGCCACTCAAGCCCCCTCTCTTGTGGAATCATAGCCCCCTATAACTCTAGTCCTTGTCCATCTAGTAGCCAACGATGTATTTATTATTGATAATGATCAAAACATTACATTTCTTGGGCACACTAGCCTTTTAATAATTGTTTGGGCACTCCGACCTCTCAGCATTGTAATAATACATTATTTAAAATAGGGGGTGTGTTACAGGAAGTACTCATTGCATACCCCATTTATTTGTACATAGGGAACTGTTTGCTAAGTTCTCGTGGGAGGAGGAGTCTAACCTTCGTCCCTCCCTGTCGCTAAGAAAGAAGAAAGAGTCTCTACCAAAGAATAGTGGTATAGATAGGGGGTGTCCAATGGTAAATATGTTCAGGAGTGGTTGTGCCTATGGTTGGGTGGAAACATGCACCCCTTTCAGCAGTCGCTTCACAATTCTAGTTTCTGATAAGTATTTTCATACTTTGTGTACTAAAGCAGAAATGATGATTGAATATACATGTCTATGACTAAATTTTGTATTGAATGAGTAAGGTATAAATTTTCATTGTCTTTATGTGGATTCCATGCTTTTGAATGGTCTTCTGATTTTGTCATCTTAGGTGCTAGAGGGTTATGGAACGTGGGCCTGCAAGAGATTCAAGGTAGGGTTAACTGGAATGCTTAAGCTGTGTTGACCTCTAGAATTTACCTTTGTGGGAATACTAAGTTCGAACTCTATGGAAGGATGGTGCCTCCTTCATATTATTCACATGTGTGACTGAGGGCTCATGCCCATGGCCTTAACCAATTCACGACTAAGAGTTAAGTGTGTGGTCCACGAGAATTTTCAAAGGACCAATATGACAAAGGTCTGGGAACCTTGCGCTAAGACAAAAAGAGAAAATCCTTTCTAGCTTTGGGACTCTGGGAGGTTGGAGCTTCGAGGATATATGACTTTACCACTTGCAAATCAGCTGAAGGAAACTTATTGCTACAGTTACCCACAAGATAAATCGACATGTGGCGGTGCCCCTAACCGTAATAGATGGACCTGTTCCACCATTAAACCCTAACCCACTTACCAATCACGGAGTAACATAAGTCGTAGATCCGAGGGAAATCAATAGTCTCCCTAGTCATTGGATCTACATCATGGTCATCCCAGAATTGACCATTTCGAGATAATAGAAGCCTCGTAACACCAAAACCCTCGAACGTCAGAGTTGTGAATTAAAGTGATTCATGGATCTATGGATCATTCGGGATTCTCCTCCACCATCCGATTGGCTAGTGTAAATCACTTTGATTAAGCACTACTCCAAGATATTCGACATGCTAATGAACAAGGATATCACTGAAGTGTTGAATGATGGATTGATGTGGTGAGCCAACATCACCAAGGGTGACATAGACCCATAGTAGGGGTGCCACGTGTCACTCTAATCCATGACTTTCATAGGTCTTAGGGTTCAAATCAACCTTGACATGTGTCACCAGTTGTTTTGGCTACATTCCACCCATATCCTCCGCCAAAGGTCATCCATTGGACCTACGTCGTGTTCAACCCGACGCTGACCACTCCAAGAGTAAAAAAAAAACTACATGGCTAAAATACCAAATGTTGAGGTCACGAAACAATGAGGATCATTGATCCAAAGATCGCTCAGGATCCCCCCTCATAGTTATATCTAGGTTGTGTTTAGCCCGACTCTGACTACTTCGGGAGTAATAAAGAAATCATACAGTTAACTCCTTGAAGGCCAAAGTTGTGAAGTAATGGAGGTTGTAGATCTAGAGATCTATGTGAACACATCTCAAACGTGAATATCTAAGGGTTGTTGGAAGGTGGTCAGTCCAGAGGGGTGGAACATTGATGTGACCAAGGGTGACATGGAACCATGTTTAATGTGCCATGTGTCACCCTGATTTGTAGTTATCATAGGCACTATGAGCCTATTAGAATGTGACACGTGTCACCCACTAATGGGGCCACATGTTGTCTTTGCCTTGCATTGTGTCACCCCCTAACACAGGTTCACTTCATCCTTGTGGCAGGTGGAGTACTCGAGACCCACCTTTCCTTACCTATGTGTTTAATATGCCACCACATGCAAGGGTGGACCCTTCAGGAGTTTGGGATTTTGGGACTTCGGAGGATTTGTGTGAAAAACGAAAAAGAGGCATTCAACATCGAAGTGTCGAACGCTGAACTCCCCTCTAGATTGTGTGTTCAATGAGGATCGAGTCCCACCATTGGATTAGACGATGAATGGAATTCCATTGTGGTTGTAGGAATTTGGAGACAATAAAAATGAGACAGAACCATGTGGGTGCCACATGGCCCTTGACTAATAACAACCAAAGAGCTTCGGGAGGCCATAACTGGAAATCCAAAGCTCAGATTTGAGCTTGGTAATAGTCATTAGAAAGATACAGGTGAGTAGAATAGGATGAATACCTCAAACCGAGGATTCAATACGGTCAAAGTAAGTGAAGTTTTGATTCCCCATCCCTAGAAAGGGTACTTAGGGGCCGAGTGTGTTACGCCTAAGCATTTCCATCAATGCCAAAGGGGCAGATTTTTGGAAAGTTTGTGGTCATTGATGTCAACCCTTGGAGACTGATCTTAGATATTCATGTCAACCCTTGGAGACTGATCTTAGATATTCATGTCAACCCTTGAAGAATTTTGGGAGCCCTGACAGTGTGGTTTTGGTACCAAAATTTGAATAAAAAATATGGATAGAAAGGATAGTGTGAATGTTGGCAAGACCCTCATAGATGGATAGTACGCATTGTGCCATTTTCATGGATATGAAAAATTCCATGTCATTCCTCGTGGTTAGGGAGATATGGCCTTGTAAAGTTGGAATCCCTGAAGAGTGGACAAGAAGCCCCTAGTTTGTTATAATTCTTGGTCAACGGAGTAAAGTTGTTGTAACAACAAAAACCTAGAAGCCCTAAGTTAAGGAGACCAGTTACCTAGAAAATATATATAAACACTTCAAGGAGTCATTCACAAGCATACTCACACACATATTCATTGCTTATATTTGTTGTCATCTAATGATCTTTTTGTTAAGGTTATAGCATCATTTTCTGAGATAGCAAAGGAAGGTCGAAGGAGAAAGTTTTAGAGTTGCAGCAATAAGGGCACGTACACCCGTATTTGCAGCAAGAAGGGAGTGAACACTCAGATTTGCAGCAATAAGGGCGTGAAAAATCAAAGTTGCAACAATAAAGGTGCAGACACCCAGAGTTGCAGGAAGAAGGGAGCGAAGACTCAGAGTTGCAACAATAAGGGCACAAACACTCATAGTCGCAGCAATAAGGGCACGGACACTTAGAGTTGAAGCAAGGAAAAATTGTATCTTGGATGGTATAACATATGCGTATGGAATTTCTTAGAGGTCCTTGTGATACATAGTGCATGGTTGCATATGGTTGAGGTAATATTGTTACATGCTTGAGACACAATGTTAGTACTTGATATATGGTTGTTATGGTTCATTATTAAAGACACATCTTTGTGATATGGGCATACACTTGAGTCTTATCTTATGGTACATGACATGATTGAGAGTGATTTGATGTATGTTTGATGCACTTGATATAGTACATGATATATGGTATAGGTTACACATGGTTGTCTCTCTAGTACATGATTCATTATTCTTTATTGATGTATCTTTGGTTCATGAGTGATGCATGAGATAGTATGTATGTTGGTAGACAGTTGATGCATAGTATGACATAGGTTTTAGTTGGTTGATAAGAAGATACAGGTTGATGAGGAAGTGACCATGACATGGTGACAGTAACATTGATAGAGTAACAATGATAGTGGAAATGGCAGTGATAGTGATAGTGACAGTGGCAGTGATAGTGATAGAGTTTGTGATAATGGCAATTTGTCTACATTTATATTACAGGGTGGTTGGACGAGGCAAGAATAGGTAGTTGTATCCACCTTCCGGTTGGAGCCGGAGAACTCAAGGGATTGTATCCTCCTTCTAGTTGGAGCCATAAAATTCATGAAGTTATAGATTCCTTCAGGTTGGAGCTTGAGAACAAGGGATTGGAGCCTCCTTCCAGTTGTAGCTGGAGAATCAGAAGTTGGTGCTTCCAATTAATGTATTCTTTTGATATATAAGAAATGAATTCCATGTTTTTCCCCCATTTGGGTTTCCACGTAAATTATGATGTACTATGTATCTATTGTTATGTAATGTTGTTTATGATTATATTGCTGCTGATATATTGAATGCTAATGATAAATTATTGATTATTGTTAAAGAATATACTATGGTTAAAAGTACTAATATTTCCCATTATTGATTCATCCCCCCTCTCAGTAATCCAACAACATAACCCAAATGGAATAACCAACCATTCAAACAATCCTTGCTTGGTTTTGAAAGTAGTTTTCCATATGTCACCTTCTGCAATTATGATTTAATGGTAACTACTTCTCAAATTCAACTTAGTGAAACAACAACATTCTTCAATTGATCCAATAAGTCATCAATTTTGGGAAGAGTACAATAGTTCTTTATCATAATCTTGTTCAAGGCTTGGAAGTCAATACATATCCTCCACGTGCCATATTTCTTTGAAACTAATACAATAGGAGAACCAAAAGGAGAGGAACTTGGTTTGATTATTCCTTTATCGATCAACTCCTGAACTTTCTTCTTTATTTATAAATTCTCGATAATCGATGACCTATAAATTCCAATGTTCGAAAGAGGAGAATCCTACTGCAAATATATTTCATGTTCAACTTCCCTTTTAGGAGGCAACCCTGTAGTTTCCTGAAAAAACTCATCATAATTAGATATTATGTTGACCAACTCCTCTTTATGATCTTGGTCACACCCCGATAAAGCATATGTTATATCTTCTTCTTTTTGTTTCACTAGCTTGAGAACAAAATATTTTTGTTCTCATGAGTCCCTTGATTTTCCCTGTGCTTACTAAAAAAATATTAGTCTTGATACGATGAAATCTGACAATATATTCAACCCCATCCTTGAAAAGACGATATTTATTTTCTTCGCGATAGAATATAGCCTTCCTGGAAAATAGATATGGACTACCCAAGACAATGCATCAAATTTCAAGAGATACAATGTCTAACTCAACCTTGTCAAAGAACATAATTGTTATTGCAAATATGATCTTACATTGTTTCGTTACCCACAACTTAGTATATTCACACACCCAACCTAATGGATATGGATTTTTGTGAGGTGTCATCTTCAAACCCAAATTATTAACAATTGCTTCATATATTAAGTTAAGTTGAGATCCACTGTCAAATAAAGTGTCTACCTTTGTATGCTTGACTATAACTCTGACATGAAAAAGCTTGCTTCTTTTATTTTGATCCATATCAATTTCCAATTTGGCGAATTGAACTGTAGAATAAGAATGGATAACTGATATACCTTTTCTTCCTATCACCATGATCTTAGATTCATCTCTGGAATCTATCCCTAGATCCTTATGATCTCATGCGACAATCTTCTACTTCCCTTTATTCTTGAATTTCTTCAGTCATAATTATGGATGCAGCTTCCAACACTGTGATTCCTCATGTCTCTTTTTCTTATAGTTGTAGCATGTAGCTCTTTCCTCAACTTGATTTAATGTAGATGATTTCTTACTCTTCCATTTACTTTTCGGTTTCTCATCAAACTTGTATGGATTCTTATCTTCGCTCTCATGCTTACCTTTACTAGCCTCTAAATGTGTAGCTTGTACATAAACCTTATCAATGTTAGTAGGGTTAAACATTAAACTAATGTCACCAAGATATGAGTGCATGCCACCAATATACTTTAGAAGAGTTTCATGAGTATACAACAAAATCCCTAATGATAATTCCTTCTTTTTGAATTCTTGTGTATATGCCTGAATATTTTGGCCTTTACCCTATATTAGATGTTTTCATTGTGTCATTTCCATTTGCATATAATCCAATGGCTATAATTGTTTTCTCATAGCCTTAGTAAAATTATCCTAGGAAGAGATGACTTTATCCTTTTGAATAAGATCAACTTGCATCTTACTCTCCCACCATATTAAGGCAGTGCCACTTAGTCGAAGAGAAACTAGTTGTATATTTGTATCATTTTCCTTGATATTTTGAACCCTGCAATATACCTCTATTTTCTTGATCCAGTTGTCCAATTTATCGGCATTCAATTCTCCATCATAGGTCGACAATTCAAACTTGACATTCAACTTTAATAAAGGATTATTATGATCAAAATTATTAGAGGACTTCTTTCGACGAGAAAAATGTTCACCTGCTTCAAAAGAAGATGATGATGAAGATGGTGAGGGGGGTTTTGAAGGTCCACCACCTTCGCCTACTTCTTCTCCTTTTACTGTAGATTCTCCACTGATGGGATTTTGAATTCTTCATTGCAAATCATTTATTTTCTCTCTCATTGAGTGAAGTGTATCCATCATTTCTTCTCGACACATGGGAGGATCTTCTTCTTCCTTCCCTTTGGAATCCATCTTATGCTTACAAAGTCTTTTTCCAATCTCGGACTCATAACTTACAAGTTTTCCTTTACCAAGTTTGAGTTTGGCTCTTGTAAGCATTCACTTGCAAACACTTGTAAAACCTGCTCTGATACCAACTTGATCCGTAAAATCCTTGGATGTTGATTATTTTAAATACATATAAACATATACTTGATATTCGAAATAATAATGGTCGCTTGAATGGTTGCAATTACATGTGAAATATTTATCTAACCATATACACTTTAATGATAAATAACTTGCAAATAAATAAGCAAAAAAATGAACAAAAATATTGAAATCACATACACAAGTTTGATAATGGAGTCCACCCAAATTGGGCTACGTCTTTGGTTCTGCTTTGAATAGAGACCTTTATTAATTCTAAAAATTTTGTGTTTTACAATGACCTTTTTACATGTTTCTCAAATTCATAAACGAAATGCATCATTGGATTCCTTGAAAAATATCATGAAAAATAAGTAAAAAGATCCTGAAATTTTGTCAAGAGAGCTCTCGACATGCTTTACAGTGTAACCTCAAATCCTATTTACCCTCTAGCATGCACTTCGAGACATAACTCTATACAATAATAAATGTGTGTCCACAATACTTGGTCTATGTGCCATTAAATAGGCCACAGGCCCTTAACTTCCCTCTGAATTCCACACTACCCTTTAACTATTATTTATGGTTTAGTTGTAACCAACTAGAGTTGGGGGGAATGTTGGTTAGCGGAGTTTGTTAGTTCGTTGGCATAGTTGGCGGGTCGGGGATTCAAGTCCCACAAACCGTCGACTGTTTCAATGTTTTTGTTATAAACTTTACTATGCATACAATAGTTGGTCGCATATAGTTTTAACACCCTGTAGAATTATGATTTATGGTTACATCATTCAAATATAACCATGGACTAGGGGTCAAGGGATTAGGCCCTCAACCCTTTTTATCTCCAAACAAACCTTTACAGAAGTTTAAGTACATATGACAATGTATATGGTTAAGTGGTAAGTGTGTGGTGTATTGGTAATGGGGATTGGTCTAAATCGTTGGGAGGTCACGGGTTCGACCCCCATCAACTCCCATAAAATTTTACATAACCATGAACATAAAGGCCAATGGGAGGATGCCACGTGGAAGCCTCTCATTGGCTTATCTCTACCACTTATCAACCTGTGATTGGACCACTTGGTTTGTACAATATGCCCAGTCACCTGTCAACCGGTCATGCTATGACACCTTCTTGGCATGTACGATCGTGTGCCAAGTGTCACCCTTGCAGTGGTGACACATGTCACCTTTCACTTTTTCCCTTTGACTTGAACTTTGACCAAACTTTTACCACTCATAAATTTTGTATACAAGCTTTGTTTGAATTGTCGTTTGTGTCGTTGGAAAGATGACAACAAGTTCTACTCATTGATGTCGTTTTCGAGAGAATTTGGGATGGTTGGATTTTGAGCATTTCTAAACCATTCTGGACCTCTGTGGACATTCTGGACCTCTGTGAGCATTCTTGGATCCTCCTAGATCAACCCCCCTCCCACTAGTTTGAATGTCACCTTGGCCAATTTTCTCATTGAGATCATTCGCCCAATTCAAACATGGTTTGAATGTTTCCTCGACCTATTTGCACATTGGGGCCAATGCCCCCATTGAAACTTGTTCTTACTAACTCAATGTTTTTCAACCCTAATTTCACACTTTGAACTTTGAACAAAGGATAAAACTTTGAAGGTAAGGAAAACCTCTATACCATGACGAGACATGTTGCATGATTAGAAGAAGACACATGGTCGGAGATATCCACATATAAAAAATTATTTCTATCCACTTGGAGGTTGAAAATTATAGGTGGCCCTATGGGAAGTCACTAGGTGGATGGAATCCCCATCTCAACAAAGAATCTCCAAGTCGTAAAAGAAATCTTCAAAGAATTTCTACATGAATTTCAAGAAGTTCAAAGTGTTCTTTAAGGTTGATTCAAAGATCAAGCCCAATGCTCCCATTAAGCCCTTGGCTCACCTACTTCATGTTTAAATATTTCAATTAATTGATTGGGATTGATCTGCATGTTGACTCCCTTATACATTGTTTGAAGTATCGATTTATAGATCGAKCCCAATGCATCCATTCCCCTCGATGCCTCCATTGGACCCATTTACATTGATTCGAACCTCTCCCCCCCCCTCCCCGATGCCTCCATTGGCCTCATTTACATGGATTCGAACCTCTCTAGTGGCCCAATTTCAGATTTTAAATGCATTCACTAGGATTTAGTTACACATGTGGGTGAATATTTGTATTCTAAATTAGTGAAAAATGACCCAATAATAAGAGAATACCGAGACAGAGAACCCCATGTGTGCAACTTAATCTTTCACCATGAGGTGTTTTCATGCATGCTCCTAAATTCATGGGGTTAATAGAGAGTGGAGGGCCCCTAGAAACTTAAGTTTTCTTAGAGTTCAAGTAAAAAACCACCTAAATCAAAGAACCAAGCAAAACTAGTAGGATAAAAATTCCTTCAAGATTGAATATTGGGTCGGTTTATCCTAGCAATATATAAATGTCGAGATTTAACATTTTCATAAAGGATTTTATTCCTTATGGGATTTTAACTTCTGTCGCTGAATAAGGAGAACATAGAGACCTAATCCATCATCAAATGAAGATATACCTAAAGTATCACAATTTGCAATAACATATGGCTTTCTATTCCTTCCACTTCTTATCTTCCCCGTTCTCTTTCTGATTGTAAGCATTCTCTAACTAACAATCTCTATAGAGGAGAAAAAAAATCCGAAGACAATGTTCTTTGTAATACCAACCCCTCATGTATTTTCTTATTAATAAAATACCTATTTCAAACCTAACACTTTTATGGTCCCTAACCCTAAATCCTTTTTTTATTAACAAACTATTGGATTCATTGTTAGATCAATATTGAGGTTATAGCCATTGGTTTATAATTAATTCAATAAAGTTATGATGTTTTTCTTTTCTTCATTTTCTATCCTATATGGTGTTGAATAAGCTAATAGATATATGTTGTGCCTTGCTTGTTAGTTTTATTTTTGATAAATATGTTCTAGGAAAGTAGTTATGTCTCCTCATATGCCCGCATTTTTTCCTTAAAGTCATTCACCTAACTCAACTAGATCTTCATGCTTGGGGTTCAAAAGATCATTCCTAGCTAGAATCCTATCCAAATTCCCTTATTGGTTTTCCTCCCTTCCATTTTCCTCTAAAATTCAAAACAAGACACCTAAATATGTTCAAATTATGTAGCACATAATGACTCCATGCACCCACTTTCTTTGTCATAAATCCAATCTAGGCCTAGAGTTGTGTGGGAAGGGTGCACAATATGGGTGCCCCTATGTGAGAGATAGGGGCCAACTTGGGAAACAACAATATGAAAATGATAATTAAGTGGTTTGTTTTTTGAGTGAGGTAATGTTCTACTTTGATTCATTTTTTTGACTGAGGTAAAGTTCTACATTGATTCATTTATTTTGTGTGAGGTAAAGTTCTACTTTGATTCATTTTTTTTTTTTAATTTATATATTTATATTATTCATTAAAATAGGCTAATAGAAAAAAAATCAAAGTCAAAGTTTTGGTTAATTAGAAAAACTATAATTTATAATAAAATTTCAAATAAATTTAGGAAAGAATTTCCAAAGTAATGTTGAATTTATCCACTTCTTAACTTACCCCAACATAAAAATATATACTATCACAATAACACTTTAGTGATATATAGGGTTTATTTTGTAATAGAAATATTCAAAATTTTTATTAAATTGGCTTGATGGATTTAATTCAAAGATGTTTTTTTCAAAGTTGGATGCTACTCAAAAGTACATGACTCCATTAGAGGTAGCCTTGTGAATGCTTTTAAAGATATTGGCCTTTTGGTTTTGGAGTAGGATCTAAAACTTCTTTTGATTCTCTAAGAGCTTGTCTTCTTTAAACCTAAGGAAATAGATTAATAACCTAAAGGTTTCCCTCTTACCAACCACCAAAGGATTATTTCAAATGAAGAACTTTTTGGTTTATAAATTCTCCCCTAGTTCACTCAAGTTGACTCAAGTGTGTTTTGCACTTTCCATTCACTCTTTCAATGGAAAATACTTACATCATCAAATCTGTCACTACGTTAAACAACCTCATAGTCACAATCATATGAATCTTCCCTAATATGGATGTGACAGTTCTTTTCACCAGAACCATGTGAATGTTCCCTTAATTTTGAATATAGAATTTGTCAAGGTTCAAAGCTGTAATAAGAATCATATGAATCTTCCCTAATATGGATGTGAGATTTCTTTTAACTAGAACCATGTGATTGTGCCCATAATTTTGAACATATAATTTTTCACGTCAGGTCAAGGTTCTGTTAGCACTCCATAATTTTTCTTGGCTATAGGAGGGAAACCACAAAGGTAACCTCCAAACCAACTTGAGGCTGGAAGCTAGCCCTTCCAACCCAGAGAGGGCTCTCTCTCTTCAAATCAATCACTGAAAGGATTGATTTGGTTTTGAATCAAATGATAGATCTCTAAAGCAAGGTTGAATTTATAGAGTTGGTGGCAAAGTGGGTAGAAAGTCCATTGAGAAATGGAGTCACTAGAAGGGAGATCAATGATAGTTTGCTAGACACTTAGTGAATTTTGAAAATAACCACCAGAGGCAAGATAGAAAGTACTCTTTAAGATAGTAAATATCGTTGTAGTAGAAGGATCAGAGAGAACAGAATAACCTCTTGGGGAATGTATCAAGGATGAATCCTAAGAATATTATAGAAAAATCATAGAAAAACAAATTATATGCAGCATGAGTATGTAGATGAATTCTGATACATAAACATAAAAGAAGAAATATCTAACTAAAGAATAATGAAACTAAGAACAAGAATACTATAGGAGCACAAGCATAAATGTATACAATCACATGAATCTCTGGAGTTAAAATCCAAGCACATATGGTTCAACAAATTTCATTAATTTCAAAACTATTTACAATATGAGTGAATGAAAATTCTCATACACTCACCAGCCAACTTGAGATGATGTACCTCCATAAAATATATACAAAAAGTCTCTTCCTATCCACCTAAATTCGAATTCAACAACTTTTCTAAGTTAGGTTGTACTTACTCATATTTTGCATTAAAATCTAAACAAACTACTAAAAACAAGGAGTCAAACTTGACTCATTGATTACATCATAACCACGACAAAAAAGGTGTTTGAATCCATGATATTGTGATCTTTGACCTTGGTGCTTCTTGAAGATGACGTGGTGCCTCTAGTGACCTGTCCATGCTAATGCTATGTCACAGCTGCGCAGTACCCTACAAGAAATTTGGCTTGGAAAAATTTTGTAAAATAGGCCTCATAGATCATTTCATATCTTCCAAATCATGATAGATGTGCAAACACCAAGAGAGGTTTTTGTTATTGGCTCTGTTCTTGACAAAAATCTCTTAGGGGTTTCAAAAATTCCTCTTCATATTATCAGAATATGCACCCAAAGATGATGACTAAAACAAGAAATCATTAAATGCTTAAATCTGGCAAAATGGGTTGTAAATATTTATTCAATTCTCCTAGACAAAAACACTTGTTGCAAATCTGAGAGAAGTTTGTGTTATTTGGTCATTTTTCAAAACTCCTCTCTAGTTGTCAAGAAAGCAATCTTGAAGTTGACCACTAGAATAGTCATTGGCTAGTGTGGGATTGATGGGATTGATGTTGAAGGGATTTAGCATAAAAATATGAACTTACCTTGAACCCAAAAAACAAATAAAACCTTCCTTAATAATCATTAAATGCACAAGTGAATGAGGGATTTTGACTCTTTGACCACCTTTT
The DNA here is from genome assembly GCA_032191745.1 of Picea mariana. Classification (NCBI taxonomy): domain Eukaryota; kingdom Viridiplantae; phylum Streptophyta; class Pinopsida; order Pinales; family Pinaceae; genus Picea; species Picea mariana. The sequence goes on along the minus strand of JASDQU010714112.1, from coordinate 3,863 downwards.
TTACTCCAACTAATGCATGGTGAATGTTTGTTGATGAAATTAACTTTGTAGATGCTCATAGGATGCTATGAACCCTATGTAACCTCTATATGATAATCCTGCATTCACTGATACATGCTGCATTCACTGATACATGATGATAATTGTTTCAATATTCGTTAATTTATGAGTATTACAAACCAAAACCTCAAAATCAAGCCTTCATTTCACTACTCAAATTTAAAATTTACCAAGACTCACAGCCATCCTTACTTTGCTACCCAACTGCAAATTTCTTCTTTTGCTATTCATGACTACTCCAAAAGGCTTCAAAACACTTTTATAAATAAAAACATGATTTGGCCATTGAGAAAAATCCATCCTTGATGAAAAAGAAAAATCCATCCTTGATGAAAAAATCATTATGCAAAGGATATACAACTACAAATATTCATGGCAATTTCAAAATTAGGTTTAGGGTTTTGATGCATTCCATGAGCAAAAAAAAATGTCAAAAATGTGTGAACCAACTCGAGGCAGTCAAACCTCTGCTGCTTCAACAAGTAGATCAAGCTTGTCTTTTTCTTTCTTGTCCACCTTCTGCAAGTTTTGCTCAAATGAACCTGAAGGTTTTAACCTTAATGCACTTAACACAATCACCCTGTAAAAAAAACAGTTTAGGCCAAATCACAAATTGAAAATTTACATATGTGCTAACAGGTTCAAAGCAGTAATAAACCATCAGCGGCACACTCTCAAAGTTCCACGCAGTAATAAGGGTTAAGCACCCTGCTACATACGGCACATTCTCGCGCTATATATTGGCAGATGTAAAGGAAACAAGTTAATGATCAGAATGTTAGATCCTCAAGAATTATGTATCCAATAGTGTAACAGCAAATACAGTATGTAGTATGTACTATGGATAGGATATAATATAATACAATATAATATAACAGAATTTTGTATTAAATTTGATTGTATATATGTTGAAGGATAGTGTTAAAGTGGTCAATTTCTAGAAAATAAAGTAGTAGTCAATGTTTTACAAAATGAATGTACTATGGATAGGATATGATATAATACAATATAATATAACAGAATTTTGTATTAAATTTGATTGTATATATGTTGAAGGATAGTGTTAAAATGGGCAATTATTAGATAATAAAGTAGTAGTAAATGTTTTATAAAATGATATATATATATATATATATATATATATATATATATATATATATATATATATATATATATATATATATATATATATATATATATATATATTTCAAGAAATTATTAGATTTGTAAATTTGAATGATTAATGTTAGCATGTTGAATTCTTCTCAAAAATGAATTTTAAATAATAAAATAGTGATTTAATGTAAATTTATATCACCAGATTTCAACAAAATAAAATTTGTAGAACAATTATACAACTCTATAATAAAAGATTAAACTTAAAAGTTTTATATTTTTTATTTTTCTTATTAAAAGAATTTTACAACTTAATTGTGGTGAAACCTTAATTTTCATTACTTAAATTTGGATAAACGGTAACTTAAAAAATTAAAAACATATAAAAGAATAAAAACATTTAAAACATATAACATTAGTAGTAAAAGCATATAACACTAGTACAGCCGCTAACTAGTGGCTGAGAATGCCGAAAGGGAGTGGCTGAGAACGTGTGCCCCCCAATATACTGAGAACATGTGTCTCCAATACAAAACAAATGTTTGTGGTAATTTCTCTGTGGTAATATGAAACTTTTGGCTGCATTAGGTTGATAAATGGAAAGTGACAATTACATATCTTTACAGTAATTTTTTAATGTGATTAGGTAAATGTTAAAAAGTAAACATGTTAACGGATGCCTTGATAAATGCAAGAAAGTTATGAACAATAAACCTGATCCATTGATTTTGGAGGACGACTAAGAATATGCCAGCATCTTCAATGCATAGCCATCAAATTAGGGTTTAAGGTAAAATAAGGTTAAAAAATCATTAATTGTGCCTATTGTCAATAGGTGTACGGTATAATTAATAGGCCAATAATGTGGTCAGTTAAACAGGCGTGAGTATTTTCATTTTGGGGGCAACTTGTCTGTGTACCAGGTGATGCCTGCCAACCTGGGGAAGGTGATTTCGACTGCGAGGTACTTTACGTAAGTCCTACGAAAACCCTTTGAACGAAGCGAAGGAAAAAGACATTGACAGAAAACATAGAAGTGTATCGGGTTTGGTGGGTAGCTTTCACCTCACTCGAGAGCAGAATGCGAGGCCAGGTTGTGTGTACTTGAAAAATCGATAACCCAACGCGCCAGGCAAGTTGCAACTTGCAACTATTAAAAATTGAAGGAAGAAGGATATATATAAACTGCTTTTCTTTGCAGAGATTGCTGCCTCTTCACAAGTTTGTCATAATAAAATTCTACGGGTTACTGTGGGAGGATGATATTTCGCAGTTGAATGAAGAAAAATTGGCTTATTAGTCCCTGCCAAAGGCTTGGGACTATAGCGATGAGTTCATCGTTGACTGCCTATTAGTTTAGGTTTGACTTTCAAATTTTTTGGAAATTATAATGTTTAACTTAGGAAACTTATATTAATATATTTAAAAATAAAAATATATATATATTTGTCACAGTTTTATTGGTTTATAAGTTTAAAGTCATATTGCTGCCTTCACGTCTTTCCATGCATTAAATAATATTTAAAACAGTCTTTCCAGCTACCACCCTTAACTCTTAACTCCTGTACACAGCATGTACGCAGCATTGAATGCTGCCGCGGGTGGTCGATAGGCCGTCGGGACTCGGACTTGTTCTGCGGCTGATCTGAATATTTACGACTTTATCTTATACATCAAGATCTCCTGGTGCTCGTTTTCGCCAAAAAGGGCTAAACGGTCGATTTCTACAATCAGATTGATGATCTATGGACTTCACAGGAATCCACGATAGGCTTTTTCCTTTTCAAGATTTACCGACATAAATAATGCCGAGGGTTTAGCGTGAACAGCGGCAAAGGTTTACAGGCATCGTGATGCCTTGGGATTTTGTCACGTCCTTGCGGTTTGTCTGGGCATTTGTGATGTAGTAACAGCGTAGATTTTTCCTTTTTTTTTATGCAGTAATATCGGATAAATAAGTTAATTTTGTAGCCATTTTTTTAATGTTGGAATCCGGTTATCCCTTTATTTATATTTAAGAAGAAAGTTTTTATAGATTTGAAATTTTGATGCATTTTTAAAGTATTTAGATAGATTTAAAATATGATAAGATATTGAATCAAATTTTATTATATATAAAATTTGAATTATGTTTGAATATTTAACATTCCATTTTAATTTCTATTTAAAAGGAATTAATTTTATAAAATTAAGTTATTTTCTAATTTATTTTTCACTCTCTTTTCTTGAAACTTACATAATACTATAAGGTCTAAAAGACGTGACACCATTTACATCTTTCTCGAATTTTATTTTAATTTAATTTATAAAAATAAGGTAGAATTTTATTTTCATTTAATTTATTAAAATAAGTTATAATTAATGTATATTTCTTTCATATTGAAATGTATAATAAATCAAAAGAATGGTCCTACATTGCTTATGTCTGGCTTAAAAGTGTTTATGCTTGGCTAAGAGCTCATTTATGCTTGGCTAAGAGTTCATCTTTTTCGGAAGTAAGGAAATAGGTTAACTACCCAAAACTTAGAGGCATCTGTGAGGAGTGAAAGTCTTCCCCCTTATGAACCACCATCATGTTATTCCATGTAATGTGGTTTTCTTTAAATAATGGTGATGAGTCAAGTGCATTCACATAGCACCTAGTGATGGTTGTGGTTATCCCCACTAATAGTTGACAATTTAGTTGT
>JASDQU010714110.1:22820-33126 GCA_032191745.1 Picea mariana | reverse complement strand
GTAACATACCACTGGTCCTCTACCTCGTCCAAAACCTCCTCTCACTCATCCTCCACCTCTTTAGCCTAGTTAGTCTCCTCTTGACGCATTATATGGAGGCGCTTGATTGTACTATGCGGTATTGTATTCTGTTTGTTGCACAATGTTGTATGGGGATGGAACTGGATTAAAATGTGGTGCGGATTTCCCCGTCATCGTTTATGCTTGAACTCTATATGCATCTGATGTCCTCTCTTGCATTAATTCTATAGTTCTACAATCTTTCTCATCGTGGCCCACTGACTTGCAAAAGTTGCAATATGAGCTCTTTGGGACTGTTTGGTATTTATGCATCATTGAGCAGTGATATGGATCATGACCTGTCTTCTTGTAGATTTCGCACCATAGTCCTCCTGTTGGTAACGTATTTGGCACTCCTGTTGCCATATACTGCATGAATGTTGGACATTCGTTCTTGTGGTGTTCTTCCGTCCTGCATGTGGTACACCAAACGACTTCTTGTTTGTCCTTACTCTTGTTTTGGTTTAGCTGGAATGTTAAGTTCTTCAGATCCTCCTTCAGTTCTTCAATGGTTGGATCCGTCTATTGATACTAGTTTTCTTCTAGTTGTAGGCCTACCTGTAGAGCCTTTGCCTGCGTCTGAAACTTTTTTTCTCGCAGTGGATATTTTAAGTGTGGGAGCAGTGAGTTGACAAACAGGTGCCGATGTTGCATATCGGTCATGAGATATTTCATATTTCCATTCATTTGCTTGAATCTCTGGTCAATCTCCCATACGGATTCTCCATATTTTTGTCTAATTTTGATCATCTCATTCATGTACTAATCTTTTGAACTCGGCTTCTGGAACTCATTTATCCACAGTTTCTTGATGTCTGCAATTGTTCTGGTTGTCCCTGGTGGATTGTTTGTAGCTAAACCCATATACCAATCCAGTGCGCGATCCCTTAATGCAATCACTAGTTGTGCTAGTTTGGTATCCTCGTCAGTAATCTGTTTTTCTTCCCAAATATTCTCATAGATGAACAAATGTTTTTCCGGATCCTCCGACGCTTCTCCTTTAAATTCTGGTAACCTGATGGTGGGATCGTGTCCTGCCATTCCAAATGTTGAACTACTACCTCCGTGCGGTGTAGATACTTGACTAGTGCTACCTAAATTGGATCCTCCAATTGTTGCTCCTTGTGTAGATGTACTTCTTGTTGTATGACTTCTTCCAAACTTTGGTTGTCTAAATTGTGGTGTTCTCTTTGGTGTATTATTCGCACAAGGGTTTATGGGTTCCACAATGACATTAATATGGATATGATTGTTTCCTTCTCTTCCCCTTCTTGGAACTCTTGTCTTCCTCTCATATGTTGTGCGTAGGATTTCCTCAATCTACTCCACAACCCGGAGATCCTCTACCTCTTCCTCGTCACTTTTCAAGCCTTCCCTCGCAGCTATGGATCTCTTCTTGGTATTCACCTTGTATTGGTAGGGTACTCTGCTACATGTCTTTCCATATGTCACCAAGATCCACTTGATCTGGTTGTCATCCATCATGATTGGGTCCAAGGGTTCCTCCTTCTTTCCCTTATCCTTTCCCCCTTCCATTTCTCCTCTTTCTGTCAGTTCTTCCCCCCTTCCCCCACAAACGCTAGGAAATTTAGTTGTCTGACTCTATTTTCATTACACCTTTGTTATATAGAAGTATACAACGATCTAATGTACCTTCCTCGAGGTCCGTGTAAAAATTCTTGCTCCGTTGCATTGTACGACTTCGTTGTATCTACTGCAAACCTTGTTATAAAGCATGCCACAATACTGTCTAGCCAAAAGTCTACTACGCGGGTGAATTTGTTGTTTACCTGTTGTAACTGCTCAATATGTACTTGAGTCCAATCTAACTGTTGGATCTAGTTTGTTTCATGGTTATCCTTCACCCTTAGTATCCACTGCTGCAATAAGTGTGGACAATCACAGAAAAAGACTTCATGTAAATCAATAAAGACGTATTACTCAAGATATTTGTGGGGTGTTATTCTACAATTTCTGTTATCTTTCTGTGCAAAATCCAACTCTTCTGTCCTTATCCAGCTTTTGATCTCTGCTTTTATGGGATTCCATGGTCTCAACATCCCCTTTTGGTGGCTCATTTCTCTCTGCCTAATATTTTCTTGATCTGTCTCTGACAACCTTGAACTCATCTCATATACTCAATCCTCTTTTGTTCCTACCAACGACAACAAAACCATTTGTTGGTTACTTTATCTTATATCCTTTATGAGTTAGTTGGCCCAGGGTCCATGTCTGTTTGGGTTTCCAACAAAGCCTCTAAAACTATCGGCCCTCCTGGTAAACCGGAAGGAAACACAACACACAGGGTGCACTGTGTCGTCTCACCCGAGATAGTCGTAATGGGTGGCTGCAATACTTATGTGTTTACAGCCTATGATTGAGTGAGAGATCTGATAACTGTGTATTGGGAGTACTACTGTAACTTATTAAGGTAGTATACCATTATCACGATTTATGCAAGAAATATAATAGCTCATTCATTTAGCGCATCTATATCTATTGAGATGATAAAGAAATACATGCATTCAATCACATAACACATATATTACCATGGTTCACCCCCTCTTGGGCTACGTCTAAAAAGATTTGGCTCTTATCTCTTTTATTATAGTCGTTTTGTCATCATAGTGTCATGCATTTACAACTCTTCTCAATGGGGTAAGATCTATATGAGGCAGACTAGATCACTCCAGGATCCTCAGCCTGCGATCTAACCCTCAAGATCTACCCTCCTCTGTCCTCTCTAGCTCAACATCTTACAAAATTAGGTCATACAACAAATTGTTACGTGTCGACTCGCTACAACAATTCTCTCTATAATAACGACTAGTCTCTAACCCCCTCCTATGAGACCTAGGTATCTCTATTTATATGTTTATGGATCTTCATCCATTACAATACATTACCAAAACCCTAACACTATCGTCGTTAGGTCTTCCATGCATGTGCATGTGTTGTTCTTCCTTCCAGCTATCGCTTTCCTTGTGCATGCCTTATTTTTCAAAATTGTCTTGCTTTCCACCTTGGTCTACTTCCAACATTATATATAACCACAATAAGAGAAACAAGAACTGTAGACATTATTATGAACATATTGCGGCATGGTCAACATCAAAAGTATCTATGATACCCAACCTTCATGTACTAGTTGGTCATGGCTCACTTTATTAGCATCAACAATAGCTCCAATTCCCCACCTTGCTATATCTCTAGCACTATGTGATGTGCACTAGCTTGATCTTGTTGGATCATGTTGTCATTGATCTCAAAGGATTGATGTCAAATGTCAAAGGATCAATGGCTTGTCATAGTATATTGATGTAGTGATTTATTGATAAATGTGTTGCATAGATGAAGATGGATCGATGTGTTGTCATTGATGGGTTGATGCATTCATGTATTGATCATTGGATCATGTGATCATGCATAGGATCAATGACAAAGGGACAATGTCATAGTAATGTATTGTCATGGGTTATTCCAGTTGAATTGATGTAAAGATGACTCATTATTGTCTTTTCATGGTTGATAGGGAGTACAAATGGATGAACTCCATAGTGGCCCCCTAATGGTGAAATCCCTCACGGGAAGACACTTTGTAGTTGATTTACCCTAGTAGTATGGTTAGAGAACCCATTATTGATTGTCGAATAATGAGATGAAGGTCAATGAATTTTTCAGTGAAACTATCCTATATGGATAGTGCTTTTCATGCCATTTCTGGTGGTATGTGGAACACCACATAAATCCTCACGGTTTGAGAGTTATGGCCTTACGAAGTCGGAGGACCCTCATATGATGGCTAGAAGCCCCAAAAGGTCAAGAAGTCAAAGTGGTTACAAAGAAGAAATTATTTAAATAATAAAGTAAATGGATAAGTTTATATTTATGGAAAGTGGTTTAAGAGGGTTAACCCTAAAATGAGGAAAGTGGGTTAAGTGGTCAAGTCGTTATTGGATATATGGACAAGTGGAAAATTGGACAAAGTTGGACATGGGTGACTATGTGGACAAAGTGGTTATGTGGACAAAGTGGTCTAGAAGATGCTTCTAAGGAAGTTATTTGGAGAGTATAAATAAGAGGCAAGGGTCTCTTGTGAGATACATCTCTTGAGCATATATTGAAGATCTATTCCGAGGAAGAGATTGACTGGAGGATCTCATGGAAGCATCAAATTTTTTGTAAGTCTGATATATTGATGACAAAAGTTTCAGAAGTTCAGAAACCCTAATTTCTGAAGGGGTACGCGAGAAGCAGTGGGCCAGAGAGTGTACATATGTGGGCTGCAGTGAGCTAGAGCGCGTACACATGCGAGATGAAGGAGGACATAGCGTATACTGTTGGAGGAAGTCATGAAGACTTGAGTGTGAGATTATGTCAGGTTCTTGAAGTATGAATCAAGTTCCATATATGCATTCTATGGTCTCATATCTACCATAAAAGTTCTGGTATGGTTACATCACCTATTGTATGGTGAATGCTTGAGGAATTCTTGGTATGGATGTTGTGATATGGTTATGTTGGTTGATTGATAGAGTGAGAAACACTCTTATGTTTCAGTACTGATATGGTTTTCATAGTATATTGGTTACTTATGTTCAAGTAGCATTCATATTGTATGGTTGAGGAGCATGAGTAAGTTGTTGGAGAGTATGGATGTGTTGGATTGGTTATGGTAGAGATTGGACAGTGAAAGATAGAAGTGAATGTGACTAAAGACTGTAGAGGATCTGAGTTTTTCATGGATAGAAAATCCTAATTGTTCATAAGGAATATGAAGGCTATAGTACAGAAAGGCCACGTACATACACAAGTTGTACTCCTGGTAGGGCACATACATATGCATGTTGCACTACTGACAGGTCACGTACATGTTGACATATTGGTATATGTTGAGGATTGATTCCTCTTCTTAGTTGGTGTTGAGTTGTGTAAGTTAAGTCTTGCATTGTAGAGTTGGTGCTCTTGTGGAGTTGTAACTCTATTCAGTTGTTGTTGATAACCCAAGGATTGTAGTTTGTAATAAGAAGAAAATTGTAGATACATCTTATGTGCTTTGTGTTCCTTGTGGTGATGACTTATTGATGATATATGTTCACATTTAACTGGTTATAAATGACAGTAATAAGTGATGAGTAAATGATGATTGCTAACTAAGGAGTTTTGTGGAGGAAAGTTGAAAAAGAGCCCTACACTGATTCACCCCCCCTCTTAGTGTGGTTGGTGTGTCCAACAATTGGTATTAGAGAGAGCCTTCACTATAAGCCTTAACAATCTTGGAGGAGATCCATGGACACACAAATGGATGATGAAGTTCCAATCCTCGATGAGGAAAATTATTCTACATGGAGAATAGAAATGAAAGTGCATTTGAAGGAAATAGGAGCGGGTGTTTGGAAAGTAGCTATTGGTGGATCAGTTCCTTTGAAGAACAAGTCAAAGTTTGCATCTCAAAGGGAAGAAAAGAAGAATGATGCATTGGCTCTCAAGACCATTCTTAGTGGACTCTCAAGTTCTATCAAAGAGAGCATGGGACAATGCACTTCCGCCAAGGAACAATGGCTAAAGCTAGAGAAGACATACCAAAGAAAAAAGGAATACCTTGAAGACAATTCCATCAAGATCAATGAAGGTAAAGAATATACAAAATCCCCTAATTGCAATATTTCAAAAAGTGATGATGTTGAATATTTCTCTACAAGTGAATAAGAAAATCTAGAAATAGTTTGTGTAGAGTTAGATGATAGTTATCCCATGGAAGAAGTAGAAGAACTATCAGAGCTTAAAAATAAAGTTGAATGGGGTCTATTTGAATACAACTATGACCATTTTTACATAGAATATAGCTATCTTTCTGAGAACACTAAAATTTTTCTTAAAAGGAATCAAAGACATATCTTGAAGTTAAAGGAAATGCTCAAGGAACAAGAAGAAAGTAAAAAGACTCAATTAGAAGAAAAAGAAGAAGAGATCAAAAGACTATAGAATGAAATAGAATAACATAAGAAGGTAGATGATGAGATTAGCAAAATTCTTGAAATTAATGTCCATCTCAAGACCAAAATTAAAGAAGCCAAAATGATAGAGGGACTATTAAAGAATCAAGTAAATGAAAAGGAAGAGTCATGTCATAAGTTGGAAGCTGAAGTTGTTGATATTAGAAAGAAAGTAGAGAAGTCAAACAAATTCTTGAATAGATCAACAATCTTGAATGAGATCTTGGATAGTCAAATATCACCAAATGATAAATCAGGTCTTGGATACAACAAAGAAGCTACACATATTGAAGCAAGCACCTCAAAGAAGCATGAGGTAACTCCCTCATTCTCAAAAGATGGAAATAATGTTGCAAGTCAACCATCTACACAAAGAAAGGAAAGCTTCAAAAGAACAAAGCAAGGAAGACATCAATAAGCCATCTTTACACCTCAAAGAAGAGAGACACCTTTAAGATGGACACAAAAGAAAAGGTATGAAAATGTTTTTCATGGTCATTGTTACTCATGTAATGAATATGGTCACAAAGCTTTGGAATGCATATTTTATGTAGGGAGATATAATGAAAGATTTCATAACACCATAAGATGTTGGAGATGTAATCAAGTAGGACACATTGTTGCTCATTGTCACATCATGAGATGCTATAGCTGTAGTGGATTTGGTCACAAATCCCAGGATTGTTGGAACACAAGAAGAAAGTCCATGATGAGGACTTCATATAGAATGACTAGAAGAAGGCATGAAGTTAGGAAGGAAGACATTTTTGAAAAGATGGAAGCTCAGAGATCAAGTTATGAGAAGCTCAGAGCTCAAGTTCTGAGAAGTTGGGATGCCTTTAGAAGTGGGTGAAGAAAACTAAACAATCAGAACAGAATGGAAGCCTTAAGGGAAGATCAAGTTTGACATCTTCATAAGTATACACTGGTTACAATGGTAACAATCATGTACATATGCTAGTTGACCTATGAATAGGTTGCATACATACGCGAGTTGTCTGTGCAACAGGCCGTGTATCTATGGTAAATATCCTTGGGAAAAAGGCTATGCGCATGAGTTGTAGCATGGTATAAAGGTATAACTCTGTGTTGCAGGGTCTAACATGGTTTGTTCCAGGATCTAACATGGTTTGTTGCAGGTTTTCATGATTACATGTTGGCATACATAATTTATGTATGTATGGTGATGATATATGGTTAAGTGTTGGAAAACTATCTTTGATGCATGGTACTAACCTTAGAGTGTGGATTGAGACACTTTTCTATTGAGGAAAAATGTTGGTTGTGACAGTGAAGTTATGGCACTTTGGTTATGAGATATATCATGATGATGCTAGCTAGAGATATCATTGATCTATTGAGGCACACTTCTAGTACATGTATCTTTGCATGCTTAGTATTTGCTATAGTGAATAGGGGTTGAGGCATATCTGTTAGGATACATGGATGTTATTGGATTACTCGATAAATGCGAACATAAACAGATCTCCCTAGATCCCACTGGAAACTAGAACAAAACAAAACAGAATATAAGACTTTCCCTAAGCTCTAATTATTGAGTTTTCTAGTTAACAAGAGATAGGAAACATACCTTTTAAAGGTCGTTTCCTCTTGCCATTTCCATCCTAGCTCTGTTCCAATGCTCCAAAGATATTGAACCTACAAGGGAACACAAGCCAACCAAAGTGAAAGAAACACAATATACTCAACAAGAACCTATGTATGTGATCAAGGAGTCATACAATAAAACAAGACTAGTTTTATGGGAAATAAACATATCGTTGTATCATATTAAATAGAAAGTGGAGAACACAACCAAAGCCTTGATGTTACAAGGTACCCTTTCAATGGCCCTTTTCTCTAACACACAGACCTTTTCTCCAAACCTTTGAATGAAGAAGATCCACCATGTAGCTTGTAGAACTAAAGCAAATCTCTCAAGAAGAAGTAGAACTCTCCATTCAAATATTAGCCTATTCAAACTTAGCCTTTTCCATGAGAGATCCCTCTTTATATAGTGTGAAAGAGAGATGGATGAGGAGATTAGGATGATCCCACCAAATCAGAAAAGCAAGTAAGATCCAAACCATTTGGAGGCCACCTCACCTTCTAGAAGATCCCCTTCTAGAACATTTGTGGAGTTTGACTTTTCCTTATCTTTTTTCATCATCCCACCCTAGATATATTGCATCCTACAGAGACATCGCAATCCAACTCTAGAGAAGGGTGCAACGATCAAACATCGTCACACCCCATGCATTTTGCAGGGTGAGACGACCTTCCTTAATATGGTTTTTTAGAAAGGAAAGTAAATCACTCTTTCATGGATAAAGACTCTTTTATCTTTTCAGGGAACATGAACACATGTTGTCAGTGGATCACTGAGGTGACCAAAATAATGTGTAACAATGGCTGATACATATTTTATTTCCCTTGATATACCTTATGATGTATTATTGGAGGAATATTTGTTGGATATCTTGGTGCATGCATTTGGCATATGGTTGAGCTACATTTTGGGACATGTAGTTGATGATTTGTTGAGGTGACCATGTTATACATCATTGATGAGTCATAAATTGATCTATAGTTGATTCATGTTGATACACTCATAGATGGTATATGGTTGTGGATGATATTACTTGGACAAAGTACACCATTGGTATTACTTGTTTAGCATATACTTTGGTACATGATATATAGGATGATATAGTTGAGACACTTGATTGATTAAGATACATGGTTGTGGCACTTGGTTCATGGTGGAGGCATATCATGAGTGATATGACATGTTGGCACAAGTTTGATCAGACCAGGGTCCTTCTAAGGTTACCAACAAAAGGTACTGTGTAGTCTAGAGCGCTGACATTTTCATCTCCTCTGAAGAGAAGAAGTGTCACCCAAAGCGTTGTTGAGACCGATAGATAGGGAAGGGCAGGGAAAAGACTTAAGAGGATCCATAGAGCCTTCAAAACTCATTCTTGATCTTGCGTAAGAGACATGAATAGATTTGAAACATACATGTGCAAGAATCGAACCTACTTACATTGCGAACAAGCATTTAAATGTAGAACCATCAAATAGGACTTATATCCCATAAATAAATACTGTAATTCATAAGTAAACACATAGAGATACATCATATTTGAAATTTTAGGTCCTTCTTCATATTATCTTCAGAATCTTTCTCTGATTACAGACTTAGAATTACATAGTAGTGCACTGTATAGGCTCTTGATTCTGGACTAACGTCGCAGAGCTCCAATTCCCAAACTGATAGATCAAATTCATTACAGACTCAAGACCCAACTTGACTCAACTCCCAACAACAACAACAATGTCAACAACACCGGAAACAATGGAAAAAAATCAACAACAGTAACCGCAACAACCCTTTTACACTTGTGTTCAACCCTATATATAGTTGGGTTGTGTCTTCTATTTCATCTTGTGTGCTTCATTGTTCTGTTGCAACTGTTTGTTTCTTAGCTGGCGTTGCACTGACTTTCGCAACTGCTTTCTATTTCTCTTTCTCGTTATTTTGTCCAACCTCCATTGAATCTTGCACAACTCATGCTTAGTAAAAACTTGTGCAATTCCTTATCCAAAAATGAAGGGACCAACAGGCTCCGACCACAATCCTTTACTCGCCCTTGAGTCAAGTGCTTGGTTCTTTTGCATCTTCCAGGAGCATCTACTTTTTTCCCTTGTCCTCCTTTTCTTCTTCCTTGGGCCCTTCTGTTTGTGCTTTCTCTTCTTTTACCTCTTCAAATGAAGGTCCCAACTCTGGTACCAACTCTAAGGCTTGTTATTTGACTCCTTGAAAGTTTCCCACTTTATCCTGCCATTTCCTGGTAAGGAGTGATGCCTCTGCAACAAATTGTTGGGTTGTCTCCTTGCTATCCACCTTTGTCTTGAACGCGACCAACAGGTTCCACTCAGAATCTGTTGTTGCGTCAAATTGATGCATTTTCATGTACACTGCCTGAATAACAGGTCAAAATTTGCGCAACTCTTTCTTTGCTATGGATTGTGCTTCAAAGAGGGCATTCATCTCATTGTCCCCTGTTGGATTTGGTCGAACTTCTGTTGTTGCTCCATAGGATCCATTGTGGCCGAAACTTATTTTTTCAACACCTGGATCTTTGTGCGCACCTCCTCCAAGACTTGGTTGCATCAAGCGATGATGCCCATCCAGTTGTTGACTTCCCTAAAAATCTGTTTGCGGTCCGTTGTGTGCTTGTGTAGTG
>JASDQU010714110.1:0-18169 GCA_032191745.1 Picea mariana | reverse complement strand
CGTAAAAGGTCCATAATTATTGCCACGCGTGTTTCTTTTACTAAATGTATTGCCTTCGTGTCATGAGATTAGGGCATTCAAGAGTCAGTTGCAAACTTAATGGTATCGCCTATCTTAAGGGGTACATAAGCATTCGGTTGCACATGTAATCATGCTTATCAAGAGACACAGGTAAAGGCAATCTTAAATCGATTGGGTATGTAAAACGTGTCTCATTCTCCGGTGATACTCTTAAAACCGTTTTGTAACTACTTGTTTATCCAGGGCGCAAAGCCATGCATTGTGGGGGATCTGAAACATTATATACAGAGCTGCTATGCTGGAGAAGGGAGGGAGATAGACGGAGCATAGATTAGATAGAAGAATGGAACAGAGATCGAATCTCCAAGCACTTGTATTGTTCTTATTTTCAATAAAATAGTTAAGAGTTTCATTAATTCGACTTCTGTTATTTGCAAGTTTGTTGTAAGCTATTTGTTTTCCAGTATGTGTTGATTTAAAGAACGGTTTGTTGACAGAGAAGGCAGGGCCCCCTTCGATGGAAACAGAGCTGTGTAGATTGCATTTACAGTAGACTCCATCTCCAGATTTGAACATCATATTTCAGCAAAGATTCGATTCCACTCTACATTGTCGGTTTTCTCATTGGTTTAATAGAATAGAAATAGCATTTCATTTGATTGCAACAGAGGGTTTATCATTTCAAGATTCAAGTTTAGACGTTATCTTTTCAGCCATTTCATTTTCTCAGTTTTCACGTTCAGACTGCTTAACATTCAGGAGCTAGCCTGGATATCTCATGAGATAGGGAAGTTTCATTTGATTACAATAGAGAGTTTCATTGCATTATAAAATAGAAGGTTGCTGAGTTGTGTGGAGTAATAAGTAGCAGAAACTTAATTGTTTTCAGTCATCGGTGTGTAGTAGACCTTTTACATGCATATACAGAACATTTTTATGAAGTTAGTACAAAGTAGTACAGAGTAATGCAGAACAAAGTAGAGTACAGTAGCTTCTTCCAGCAAGTTTCTTTTAGCAGTTCAGAGATTAGTTTGGCATCCTTTAAACCCCCTATTTAACCCTGCATTTCCTGT
Organism: Picea mariana; assembly: GCA_032191745.1. NCBI lineage: Eukaryota > Viridiplantae > Streptophyta > Pinopsida > Pinales > Pinaceae > Picea > Picea mariana. Next base: position 17,075 of record JASDQU010714110.1, on the reverse strand, counting down.
GCTGGTTCCTCTAAGTCTACCTTCCCAGGTTGACAATTAAATGTTGATTCATATGTTATATATCCAGCTCGACACCCCATTCTGTTATGAAAGTGGTTTTATTTTTGTCCTCTTCAACAATCCTGACTGGGTGGTATCCTAAAAATTCGTCTGTGAATGAGTATGCTTGCTTCCCCACAACCTGTTCTAGCACCTCATCTGTAAAGGGTGTTTGGAAAGGGTCATGCACATAGGAAAAGTTGAGACTTATGTAGTCTACACAGACTCTAATATCCTTTGTGCCTTTCTTGCTTTAAATAACTATCAGGCTAACCCACTCTGCTTCTTCTACTGCAAAAATGAGACCTGCTTCCAACATCTTGTCTTTCTCCTTATTAACCTTCTCTTTTACTCTAGGGTTAAGATGCTATGGTCTATGTTTGATAGGATTGGATACTAGTTTCAATTCAATCTTCATTTCTCCCATAACTCCTTTGATTCCCTTTAACTCTGAAAAAGTCTTTGGGAACAAATCCTCATATTCTTGCAGCAAACTCTGTATTTCTTGATTGGTTTGCTCATCCGAGTAGTCTCCCAACATAGCTATCTTGGGTTTCTCTATGGTCCCTATGTTGATTTTGCGCACTTTTAATGGGTGATTGTAGGAACTATTAGTCTGGATCGGTATGGTGTTTTGAATTTCTCTTCTTCCCTCTGTCTCTGTGATGGCTAGGTTCCTCAATTCCCCTAAGTCATCTAGGATTTCTGAATCTCTGCTAATCTGGTAGCATTCTATAGGTTTCTTAGTTGGGGGAAATTGGAGATTAGTTTGGATTTGTTGGTTATGTTTGGCACAGACTACTAAGTTTGATTTCTGATTACCACTATCTATAAAAATAAATTCTTTAATCTTTTGCACGACTACTTCAAGCTCAGGGTACTTACTTGTAAATGAGAAGTCCTTGCAAAATTGAGCTGCTAGTGTTTGCTAGTCACTAGTTTGTCTTCTGGTTTCCTCATGTATAAACCAATATTTTGAGATTGTACCTAGGGAGTGGGTAAATACCTGGATCCAGAAGTGAGAGGGTATCCCCGCAACTTGCCACTATGTCACGCACAGTTGAATATGTATTCTAGGATATGATTCTCCGTTGAATAGTTGCGCAACTTGAAGATCCATCTCCATCTCTGATTCCAACTTCTCCTTATTCTGGAACCTGTACTTGATACCTTTCTTCACCTCATCCCAAGTTTTGAATACGGCTTTATGATTAGCCCACCATCTGGCAGGGGTGTTCTGAAAAGCTACATCTAGTACCGATATTCTTTGATCTTCTCTTACATTTTCTTCCATGTTGTCCAGAAAAATATCTAGATCTTATTTGCCATCGTATACTGGGTGTTCTATAACTTCAGTCCCAACCCATTTGGTCACTTTGACAGTTGCGCATCTTCTTAATAATCTTTCATGCGAACCTTGTTGCCGACTGTCAAAAGCCAATTATGAATCTTCATCTGTTGACTATGTGCTTCTCCATCTTACTGATCCATCAATAGTAAGATTTATATAATCGTTTCTTGTTCCTTTTGTTACAATGTACAACTGGTCCAAGTCTTCTCCCTCCATATTATTGTCTTTTGGTTCTGTATACTTGGGTCCTACGTATGGATCCAAAGGATGAACTACCTTGATTCCCTCAGCCTCAAAGGTCATGGTGTCTTTCTTTAAGTTGATTACTGTGTAATTTTCATAGGCCCAATCGATGCCAAGTAGTTTAGGGTAGGGGTCCTTATCTCCCATGATCTCAATGACTTCAAAGTCAGCCACTTTCTTTACTCCCCCAACATCTATTTCCACATTCTCCAGTCTTCCTATGGGGAAGATACAATATTGGTTTTCCATTCTTAACTGAATTGGGGAATATGTCAGCCTAGGTTTTCCTAAGTCTTCCCAGGTCTTCTTAGGAATAATTTTCACATTGGATCCTAGATCCAACATGATGTCCTTAATTTCAAATTCATCTAACTGGGCTACTAGTCTGAATTCTTTTTCGGTTCGTACTTTTCTTCGTTGCACTCTTTGAGTACTCTTCTCAGGAAGATTAGTCCTTATTCTTGCCTCTAGGGGTTCTTTGTTCCCTAAAACTAGGTATAGTGCATTGCGCAAATTTTTTGTTAGTTGATCATTCCCCATAATGTCAGAGAATAATTGAAACCAAAGGCCAACTACATTTTGAGGTTTCTCAGGTTGTGTCGACATGGATACAAGGTTTCTGGGTGTAGGGGGTGAAGCAGGAACTTGCACCATCTTAGGATAAACAATAGGCTGTGGGGGTTTATCTTGCATCTCAGGGCTAGGAATACTCTGAAAATTTTCTATGGCATATTTAAAGAATATCTTTTGTTTTAGAGGGTCATACCTGTCTTCTTTAGGTGCTTCTTTTTAGATCTGAGGTAGAGTATCAGCATCAACTCTTGTCTTCGCTCCACCTTGAGTAATGATATCAAGTTTGGGAAATTGGCCCTTAATAAACCTCTTGATTTCTGAACTGATGAGGTTAGTTCCTCTTTGTCATGCTCTATCCTCCCACTTTGCAATTAACTCTAGGCAATCTTCAGTTGTGTGCCTGTTGGTTCTGTAATGAGAGCACCATGGTCGCCTTGTATGAGGACAATTTCTAGCCGTGTGACCTTGCTCATCACAGTTATAACATATTCTTGGCCCTCTTCCCCAGTTCTTCCTCCTCAGAAGTCTCCTTCGACTCCACCTCCTCGACCTCTTCCTGGTCCCTGAAGGTTTTCTTTCACCCTGAATGTTGTTCGGTCTAACCTGTCTGCAAGTGCATTCAACGCTCTACATTGATTGGTAGTATGCGTGGTATATGCACAAAACTCACAGTGTACTGTGTTTGGTACTGTGGGTGATAGGGACTGCTCTTGTGATGTTGAATCAAAAATTTTGTTGTAAGTGTTTTTATAGTGTTTCTAATGAAATGAGCTCCCTGATCATTGGTTAGGTTCCTGGGACATCCGAACCGAGTACTAATATTCTCGAAAATGAACCTAGCAGCAGTATCTGTCGAACAGTCCTGTACAATTATTGCTTCTGCCCAACGGGTCAGTTAGTCAGTTTCGGTAATGATGTACCTAGCCTTTCAATGTTTGGCGATAGGTTTGATTGGTCCAATGAATTCAACTGCCTATTTTTCAAATTCTTCTAGAGCTCTAACTGGTTGTGGTGGTAGTTCGTCTCAACGTGACGACTTACCCACTCGTTGACAAACATCACACGATCTAACGTATAATTTCACATCCTTGAAGAGTGTTTCCCACCAAAGTCTTGCCTGGAGAAATTTTTGTGCAGTGGCCTTTCCTCTTCCATGGAAATCTGCAACTCCACTATGGCATTCCCAGAGTATATCATGTCTCTCATGATCCAGGACACATCACCTGAGAATGTTGTCTAGTCCTAGTTTATACAATTGTCCGGTGATCAACTGGTAATCTGCTGCACTAACAACCATGTGGCATTTTTGGGTTGTGAAATATGTTTCTGGACAGGCCCATGTACTTAGGAAGACTTCTATGTCCTCCGGGTATTCCAATAAGGCCTCAATCCTGAACAAGTCTGCATCTGGGAGTTGATCATCTATTGCTCTTCCACTTTCCCCTGACTCTAACCTAGACAAGAGATCAAGTCCTACGTTGCACCTTCCCATCTTTATGATAACTTCAAATGAAAATTCCTGAAATAAAAACATCCATCTACAAATTCTCCATTCCAACACAGGTTTGTTAACTAGACATTTCAATGCAGAATGATCAGTAAAGAATTTGAAATGAGACCCTAACAAATAGTGTCTAAATTTCTGCAAAGCATAAATCATGGCTAAACTCTCCCTTTCTATCGTTGTGTAGTTGTGTTCTTCTTGCGAAGACTTCTGACTCGCAAAATAGATAGGGTGATCCATAGATCCATCTCCAGGTTATGTTAGGATAGCTCTCAAGGAAATTTCTGAAGCATCTACATGGATGAGAAATTCCTTCTCCCAGTTTGGGAATATCATGATGAGTGTTGTGATGAGTTTCTCCTTAAGTATCTCGAATGCTTTATCACATTCTGGGGTCCACTGGAATGTTTCAGCCTTTTATAGTAGGTTTTATAGAGGTGCAGTAATGTTGGCATATCTTTGGATGAACCTACGATAGTAACCTGTGTCCCAGCGTGGAGCACAACGGTTTAGCACTCATGGGTGGAGGCATATTCACAATGACTGCAAATTTGGCTGGGTCTACCAATACTCCTTCTCGGTAGACTATATGGCCCAATAAATTCCCATGTGATACACAGAAGATACACATTCTGAGATTCAAAGAGATCTGCAACTCTCTGCATCTGTCAAACATTAGCCGCAACAATGCTACATGTTCCTTGAGCAGGCTATATATTGTCCAATCATCCATATATACTTCTATAAATTTGTGAATGAACTCTCTAAAAGCTGCTATCACAATCCTTGAGAAAACTAAAGGGGTGTTCTTTAAGCCAAATGGCATCACATTGTATGCGAAGGATCCCCATTCTGTTATGAAAGTGGTTTTGTTTTTGTTCTCTTCAGCAATCCTGACTTGGTGGTATCGTAAAAATTCATCTGTGAATGACTATGCTTCCTTCCCTGCAACCTGTTCTAGCACCTCATTTGTAAAGGGTGTTGGGAAAGGGTCATGCACATAGGAAAAGTTGAGATTTATGTAGTCTACATAGATTCTAATATCCTTTGTGCCTTTTTTGCTTTGAATAACTATCAGGCTAACCCACTTTGCTTCTTCTACTGCAAAAATGAGACTTGCTTCCAACATCTTGTCTTTCTCCTTCTTAACCTTCTCTTTTACTTTAGGGTTAAGACAGTATGGTCTATGTATGATAGGATTGGATCCTGGTTTCAATTCAATCTTCATTTCTCCCATAACTCCTTTGATTCCCTTTAACTCTGAAAATGTCTTTGGGAACAAATCCGCATATTCCCGCAGCAAACTCTGTATTTCTTGATTGGTTTGCTCATCCTAGTAGTCTCCCACCATATCTATCTTGGGTTAATCTGTGGTCCCTATATTGATTTTGCACACTTTTAATGGGTGATTGTAGGAACTGTTAGTCTGGTTGGGTATGGTGTTTTGAATTTCTCTTCTCCCCTCTATCTCTTTGATGGCTAGGTTCCTCAATTCTCCTTAGTCATCTAGGCTTTCTGAATCTCTGCTAATCTGGTAGCATTCTATAGGTTTCTTAGTTGGGGGAAATTGGAGATTAGTCTGGAGTTCTTGATTATGTTTGGCATAGACTACTAAGTTTGATTTATGATTACCACTATCTGTAAAACAAAATTCTTTAATCTTTTGCACGACTACTTCAAGCTCAGGGTACTTACTTGTAAATGAGAAGTCCTTGCAAAATTGAGCTGCCAGTGTTTGGTAGTCGCTAGTTTGTCTTTTGGTTTTCTCATGCATAAACCAGTATTTCGGGATTGTACCTAGGGAGTGGGTAAATACCTGGACCCAGAAGTGAGAGGGTATCCCCGCAGTTTGCCACTGTGTCACGCAATGTTCAATGTGTATTCTAGGATCCGATTCTCCGTTGAATAGTTGTGCAACTTGGAGATCCATTTGCATCTCTGATTCCAACTTCTCCTTATTCTGGAACCTGTACTTGATAGCTTGCTTCACCTCATGCCAAGTTTTGAATACGACTTTATGATTATCCCACCATCTAGCAGGGGTGTTCTGAAAAGCTACATCTAGAACCGAGATTCTTTGATCTTCTCTTACATCTTCTTCCATATTGTGCAGAAAACTGTCTAGATCTGAGGTGCCATCTTATATTGGGTGTTCTATAACTTCAGTCCCAAACCATCTGGTCACTTTGATAGTTGTGCATCCTCTTGAGAATCTTTCGTGCGAACCTTGTTTCCAACTTGCAAAAGCTAATTATGAATCTTCGTTTGTTGACTATATGCTTCTCCAACTTACTGATCCATCAACAATAGGATTTATATAATCGTTTCTTGTTCCTGTTGTTACAGTGTACAACTGGTCCAAGTCTTCTCCCTCCATATTATTGTCTATTGGTTATGTATACCTGGGTCCTACATATGGATCCAAAGGTTGAACTACCTTGATTCCCTCAGCCTCAAAGGTCATGGTGTCTTTCTTTAAGTTGATTACTGCATAATTTTCATAGGCCCAATCGATGCTAAGTAGTGCAGGGTAGGGGTCCTTATCTCCCATGATATCAATGACTTCAAAGTCAGCCACTGTATTTACTCCCACAACAACTATTCCCAAATTATTCAGTCTTTCTATGGGGAAGATACAATATTGTTTTTCCATTCTTAACTGAATTGAATATGTCAGCCTAGGTTTTCCTAAGGCTTCCCGGGTCTTCTTAGGAAGAATGTTCACATCGGATCCTAGATCCAACATGAAGTCCTTAATTTCAAATTCATCTAACTGGGCTACTAGTCTGAATTCTTTTTCGTTTCGTACTTTTCTTCACTGCACTCTCTGAGTACTCTTCCTAGGAAGATTAGTCCTTATTCCTTCCTCTAGGGGTTCTTCGTTCTCTAAAACTAGGTATAGCGCATTGCACAGCTTTTCTGTTAGTTGATCATTCCCCATAATGTCAGAGAATAATTGAAACCAAAGGCCAACTACATTTTGAGGTTTCTCAGGTTGTCTCAACATGGCTACAAGGTTTTTTGGTGCAGGGGGTGAAGCAACAACTTGCGCCATATTAGGATAAACAATAGACTATGGGGGTTTCTCTTGCATCTCGGCGCTAGGAATACTCTAAAACATTTCTATGGCATATTTAAAGAATATCTTTTGTTTTAGAGGGTCATACATGTCTTCTTTAGGTGTTGCTTTCTGGATCTGAGGCAGAGTATCAGCATCAGCTCTTGTCTTCGCTTTGCCTTGAGTAATGATATTAAGGTTGGGAAATTGTCCCTTAATAACCCTCTTGATTTTTGAACTGATGAGGTTAGTTCCTCGTTGTCACTCTCTATCCTCCCACTTTGCAATTAACTCTGGGCAATCTTCAAATGCGTGCCTATTGGTTCTACAATGAGAGCACCATGGCCGACTTGGATGAGGACAATTTCTAGCCATGTGACCTTGCTCATCATAGTTATAACATATTCTTGGTCCTCTTCCCCTAGTTCTTCCTCCTTGTAAGTCTCCTCCAACTCCACCTCCTCGACCTCTTCCTGGTCCCTGAGGTTTTTCGTTCACCCTAAATGTTGTTCAGTCTAACATGTCTACAAGTGCATCCAATGCTCTACATTGATTGGTAGTATGTGTGGTAGATGCACAGAACTCACAGTGTACTGTGTTTGGTACTATGGGTGATAGCGACTGCTCTTGTGATGTTGAATCAAAAATTTTGTTGTAAGTGTTTCTATAGTGCTACTAATGAAATGAGCTCCCTAATCGTTGGTTAGGCTCCTGGGACATCCAAACCGAGTAATGATATTCTCCACGATGAACCTGGCAGCAGTATCTGTCGAATAGTTCTGTACAATTGTTGCTTCTGCCCAATGGGTAAGTTAGTCAGTTGTGGTAATGATGTACCTAACCTTTGAATGCTTGGCGATAGGGTTGATTGGTCCAATGAAGTCAATTTCCTATTTCTCAAATTCTTGTAGAGCTCTAACTGGTTGTAGTGGTAGTTCATCTCGACGTGACGACTAACCCACGTATTGACAAACATCACACGATCTAACGTATACTTTTGCATCCTTGAAGAGTGTTGCCCACCAAAGTCTTTCCTGGAGAAATTTATGTGCAGTGGCCTTTCCTCCTGGATGGAAACCTGCAACTCCACTATGGCATTCCCAGAGTATATCCCGTGTCTCATGATCCAGGACACATCGCCTGAGAATGTTCTCTAGTCCTATTTTATACAATTGTATGGTGATCAACTAGTAATCTATTGCACTAACAACATGTGGCATTTATGGGTTGAAAAATATGTTTCTGGACAGGCCCATGTACTTAGGAAGACTACTATGTCCTCCAGGTATTTCGATATGGCCTCAATCCTGAACAAGTTTGCATCTGGGAGTTGATCATCTACTGCTCTGCCACTTTCCCCTGACTCTAACCTGGACAAGTGATCAAGTCCTACTTTGCATCTTCCCAACTTGATGATAACTTCAAATGAAAATGTCTAAAATAAAAACAACCATCTACAAATTCTCCCTTCCAAAACAGGTTTGTTAACTAGATATTTCAATGCAGAATGATCAGTAAAGAATTTGAAATGAGACCCTAATACATAGTGTCTAAATTTCTGCAAAGCATAAATCATGGCTAAACCCTCCCTTTCTATCGTTGTGTAGTTGCGTTCTTCTTGCGAAAACTTCCGACTCGCAAAATAGATAGGGTAATCCATAGCTCCATCACCAGATTGTGTTAAGATAGCTCTCAAGGCAATTCTTGAAGCATCTACATGGATGAGAAATTCCTTCTCAAATTTCTCAAATTCTTGTAGAGATCTAACTGGTTGTAGTGGTAGTTCATCTCGACGTGACGACTTACCCACTCATTGACAAACATCACACGATCTAATGTATACTTTCACATCCTTGAAGAGTCTTTCCCACTAAAGTCTTGCCTGGAGAATTTTCTATGCAGTGGCCTTTCCTCCTGCATGAAAACCTGCAACTCCACTATGGAATTCCTAGAGTATATCCCGTCTCTCATGATCTAGGACACATCGCCTGAGAGTTTTTGGCTATGTTTGGCACAGACTACTAAGTTTGATTTTTGATTACCACTATCTGTAAAAAGAAATTCTTTAATCTTTTGCACGACTACTTCAAGCTCAGTGTACTTACTTGTAAATGATAATTCCTTGCAAAATTGAGCTGCCAGTGTTTTCCAGATGCTGGTTTGTCTTCTAGTTTCCTCATGTATAAACCAATATTTCGGGATTGTACCTGGGGAGTGGGTAAATACCTAGACCCAGAAGTGAGAGGGTATCCCCGCAGCTTTCCACTGTGTCACGTAGTGTTCAATATGTATTCTAGGATCTGATTCTCTGTTGAATAGTTGCGCAACTTGGAGATCCATCTGCATCTCTGATTCAAACTTCTCCTTATTCTGGAACCTGTACTTGATATCTTGCTTCACCTCATCCCAAGTTTTGAATACGTCTTTATGATTAGCCCACCATCTGGCAGGGGTGTTCTGAAAAGCTACATCTAGTACCGAGATTCTTTGATCTTCTCTTACATTTTCTTCCATGACGTGTAGAAAACTGTCTAGATCTGAGGTGCCATCGTATATTGGGTGTTCTATAAATTCAGTCCCAACCTATCTAGTCACTTTGACAGTTGCACATCTTCTTGAGAATCTTTCGTGCAAACCTTGTTGCTGACTGTTAAAAGCCAATTCTGAATCTTCGTCTGTTGACTATATGCTTCTCCAACTTATTGATCCATCAAAAGTAGGATTTATTTAATCGTTTCTTGTTCCTGTTTTTACAGTGTACAACTAGTGCAAGTCTTCTCCCTCCATATTATTGTCAGTTGTCTCTATATACCTGTTTCCTACATATGGATCCAAAGGTTGAACTACCTTGATTCCCTCAGCCTCAAAGGTCATGGTGTCTTTATTTAAGTTGATTACTATATAATTTTCATAGGCCTAATCGATGCCAAGTAGTGCAGGGTAGGGGTCCTTATCTCCCATGATCTCAATGAATTCAAACTCAGCCACTATATTTACTCCCACAATATCTATTTCCACATTCTCCAGTCTTCCTATGTGGAAGATACAATATTGGTTTTCCATTCTTAACTGAATTGGGGAATATGTCAACCTAGGTTTTCCTAAGGCTTCCTAGGACTTCTTAGGAAGAATGTTCACATCCGATCCAAGATCCAACATGACGTTCTTAATTTCAAATTCATCTAACTGGGCTACTAGTCTGAATTCTTTTTCAGTTCGTACTTTTCTTCACTGCACTCCCTTAGTACTCTTCTCTGGAATATTAGTCCCTATTCTTGCCTTTAGGGGTTCTTCGTTCCCTAAAACTAGGTATAGCGCATTGCGCAACTTTTCTGTTAGTTGATCATTCCCCATAATGTCAAAGAATAATTGAAACAATAGGTCAACTACATTTTGAGGTTGCTCAGGTTGTCTTGACATGGCTACAAGGTTTCTGGGTTAAGGGGGTGAAGCAGGAACTTGCGCCATCTTAGGATAAACAATAGGCTGTGGGGGTTTCTCTTGCATCTCAGGGCTAGGAATACTTTGAAACATTTCTATGGCATATTTAAATAAGCCCCTCACAGTTTGAGAGTTATGGCCTTATGAAGTTGGAGGACCCTCATATGATGGCTAGAAGCCCCAAAAGGTCAAGAAGTCAAAGTGGATACAAAGAAGAAATTATTTAAATAATAAAGTGAAGTGATAAATTCAAGAGGATTATTTAAATAATAAAGTAAATGGAGAAATTTCTATTTATGGAAAGTGTTTATAAGAGGGTTAACCCTAAAATGAGGAAAGTGGGTTAAGTGGTCAAGTGGCTATTGGATATATGGACAAGTGGAAAATTGGACAAAGTTGGACATAGGTGACTATGTGGATAAAGTGGCTATGTGGAAAAAGTGGTCTAGAAGATGCTTCTAAGGAAGCTATTTGGAGAGTATAAATAAGAGGCAAGGGTCTTTTTTGAGATACATCTCTTGAGCATATATTGAAGATCTATTTCGAGGGAGAGACTGACTGGAGGATCTCATGGAAGCATCAAATTTTTCGTAAGTCTGGAGTTTTTGGCTATGTTTGGCACAGACTACTAAGTTTGATTTTTGATTACCACTATCTGTAAAAAGAAATTCTTTAATCTTTTGCAAGACTACTTCAAGCTCAGTGTACTTACTTGTAAATGAGAATTCCTTGCAAAATTGAGCTGCCAGTGTTTTCCAGTCGCTGGTTTGTCTTCTAGTTTCCTCATGTATAAACCAATATTTCGGGATTGTACCTGGGGAGTGGGTAAATACCTAGACCCAGAAGTGAGAGGGTATCCCCGCAGCTTTCCACTGTGTCACGTAGTGTTCAATATGTATTCTAGGATCTAATTCTCTGTTGAATAGTTGCACAACTTGGAGATCCATCTTCATCTCTGATTCCAACTTCTCCTTATTCTGGAACCTGTACTTGATATCTTGCTTCACCTCATCCCAAGTTTTGAATACGGCTTTATGATTAGCCCACCATATGGCAGGGGTGTTCTGAAAAGATACATCTAGTACCAAGATTCTTTGATCTTCTCTTACATTTTCTTCCATGATGTGTAGAAAATTGTCTAGATCTGAGGTGCCATCACATATTGGGTGTTCTATAACTTCAGTCCCAACCTATCTAGTCACTTTGACAGTTTCACATCTTCTTGAGAATCTTTCGTGTGAACCTTGTTGCTGACTGTTAAAAGCCAATTCTGAATCTTCGTCTGTTGACTATATGCTTCTCCAACTTATTGATCCATAAAAAGTAGGATTTATTTAATCGTTCCGTGTTCCTGTTTTTACAGTGTACAACTAGTGCAAGTCTTCTCCCTCCATATTATTGTCAGTTGGCTCTATATACCTATGTCCTACATATGGATCCAAAGGTTGAACTACCTTGATTCCCTCAGCCTCAAAGGTCATGGTGTCTTTCTTTAAGTTGATTACTATATAATTGTCATAGGCCCAATCGATGCCAAGTAGTGCAGGGTAGGGGTCCTTATCTCCCATGATCTCAATGACTTCAAAGTCAACCACTGTCTTTACTCCCACAACATCTATTTCCACATTCTCCAGTCTTCCTATGTGGAAGATACAATATTGGTTTTCCATTCTTAACTGAATTGGGGAATATGTCAACCTAGGTTTTCCTAAGGCTTCCTAGGACTTCTTAGGAAGAATGTTCACATCGGATCCTAGATCCAACATGACGTCCTTAATTTCAAATTCATCTAACTGAGCTACTAGTCTGAATTCTTTTTCAGTTCGTACTTTTCTTCATTGCACTCTCTTAGTACTCTTCTCTGGAATATTAGTCCCTATTCTTGCCTTTAGGGGTTCTTTGTTCCCTAAAACTAGGTATAGCGCATTGCGCAACTTTTCTGTTAGTTGATCATTCCCCATAATGTCAAAGAATAATTGAAACCATAGGTCAACTACATTTTGAGGTTGCTCAGGTTGTCTTGACATGGCTACAAGTTTTCTAGGTTTAGGGGGTGAAGCAGGAACTTGCGCCATCTTAGGATAAACAATAGGCTGTGGGGGTTTCTCTTGCATCTCAGGGCTAGGAATACTTTGAAACATTTCTATGGCATATTTAAAGAATATCTTTTGTTTTAGAGGGTCATACCTGTCTTCTTTAGGTGCTGCTTTCTGGATCTGAGGTAGAGTATCAACATCAGCTCTTGTCTTCGCTCCACCTTGAGTAACGATATTAAGGTTGGGAAATTGTCCCTTAATAACCCTCTTGATTTCTGAACTGATGAGGTTAGTTCCTCTTTGTCATGCTCTATACTCCCACTTTGCAATTAACTCTGGGCAGTCTTCAGTTGCGTGCCCGTTGGTTCTGCAATGAGAGCACCATAGAGGCCTTGGATGAGGACAATCTCTATCCATGTGACCTTTCTCATCACAGTTATAACATATTCTTGGTCCTCTTCCCCAGGTTATTCCTCCTCGGAAGTCTCCTTCGGCTCCACCTCCTCGACCTCTTCCTGGTCCCTGAGGGTTTTCGTTCACCTTGAATTTTGTTCAGTCTAACCTATCTGCAAGTGCATCCAACACTCTACATTGATTGGTAGTATGCGTGGTAAATGCGTAGAACTCACAATGGACTGTGTTTGGTACTGTTGAATATTTCTGCATAATGGGGCATTGTCTTGGCCCATGCCCATGGCTTTGACAGATTTCACAATACTCGGTTGTTGGTGTTGCTAGGCCTCCTAGAAAAGCATGATATTCAGTGGGGTTATGGAATGGTAAGTTCGTCGACACTTGCACAAATCCTCCCTTGGGTCCTAGTGGGGTTACCATCATATTTTGAGGAGGACCCATTCCCCTTATTCACGAAAATTCGTTCACCAGATGACCTTCCATATAACATCCAGTGCACGAAAACTGTGGTCGTCCTGGTTTGGGTATCATCAGCTCTTGAATCTTTTATGTAAGTTTCGATATATTCCCTTGCAGTTGCGCCAGATTAACATCTACTGGGGGTCTGGTCACTCTCAGGCTCTCAGGGTATCCCTCCATGTCTTCAATCTTCATCAATTCTTCCAAGGTGTCTGTTAATGTGGCTATCCATTATTGCATTAGCAGAATCTGAGTCAGAGGAAACAACCCCTGAATGTACCACTCCCTTTGATGTTCTTCGTGGATTGGATGTGCCAACCTCCCTATGGAATCCTTAAACTTTTGGCTATATTCCCAGGCTGATTCACCTTCCCGTTGTTGGATCTCACGTAACTCAGATAGAGCCAGTTGTTCTTAATGTGGTAACTTGAACTCTGCTATGAACCTTGTTCGTACCTGGACAAGTGTGAATGCTTGACCTTGTGTTCCTGTCACTCCTGACTCAATGATCTTCATGTACAACTTGAGAGCATGACCTGTCAAGGTTTTCTAGAACTCGACCATCTTATTTGCATCTGGAGTCCCTCTGGATCTCCAGATTGCTTCACATAAGAACCAATGCTACCCAATGTCTTCATCTCCCTTACCCCAAAATTATGGGTATCAGGAAATCAAACCTCTTGCATGTCCAACCATTGTTGATCTTGTTGCTCCTATCAATATGAATCCTAACGGTCTTGCTTCTAATATACTAGGGAATCCCAATATCCTCCCTGTACTCGCACTTCCTCATTGTGATTGACTAATTAATTGTACTGGAACAGAACTAGCATGAGAAGGTAGTATCAAACTTACTTCTTGTATAGAAGACACTTGGGGTATCGATGATTGAGGGCTGGTGCCACTAGCTTCGGGGCAGTATTATTTGATCTGGGGGTCTCATTTTCTTCCACTGGGATGATCTCTTCGGTCAGATTCCCAATCTCTCCTGTTATCGGGGCTAAATATTCTCTTTCTTCTCCAAGATTCATGACAGCTTCTTCCTCTCCTACGTCTGCACCTTCTCCTTCTTGTCCCACTTCCCGGGGACTTCTTTCTCTCCAGGACTCTCTCTCGTTCAATCTTTGACTGACAAGTCGTTCCTGTATTCTCATCTTCTACAACTCTTCCATATTTCTTGCCTCTACTTCTCCTAATCTACCTTCTTTCCTCAACTTCTGAGACTGTCTTGTTGCTTTGTTGATCTTGCCTCGCCACCACTTATCAAATATAGTGTCTCTCTTCAAGGCCCACTCATCTCTTGAGTCCATTTCTTGTTGTTTCCCCTCCATTTTTCAAAGAACCCTTCCCCTCTCTCATGCCATGACTCTCACCTCGCCTCGCCCTACCCCAAGCAAGGGTGTTTACACTTCTATCTCAGTCGAGGACATAGTCAGCATCCCCACCTCCATCAAGAAAACCTTAATCCATAGAGGGATTTCTCTCAACAGCCTTCCCCTTGCATCTTTCTTGAAAATTTCCTCTGCTCGCGAGAAATATTGGTGGTTCTGAGCTGCAAATTCGATGATATATCCCTCTAATGTGGTGTTGACCCAGAAATCAACTGCTCGTGTGACTGGATAATCCAGCCTCTTAAGTGCTATTAGATTTTCAGTATCCCACGTGCAGATCCTCTTGACTCATCCTTGGAACTCTAGAGCTTCTTGGAGCCTCTTTATCCAGTGGAAAAATTCTTCCCGGAATTTAACCCAGAAAATATTGTACTAGTCGCTCGATCTTTCTGAGTAAAAGAATTCTTCTCGAATGTTTTCCATCGATTTTCTCCTCAGTTTTGCTTCTTTCCATATGAAGGCATCACAGTTTCTTTCCCACCATTGATCAATACCATATCTATGGATCCATGGAAGCATTATCCCTATAGGTTTCCTTTTAATGCAGGTCCTGACAATAAAACCATTTTGTTGGTGCAAGTTTGATCAGACCAGGATCCTTCTCAGGTTACCAAAAAACGATACCCTTTAGTCTAGAGTGTTGGCATTTTCATCTCCTCCGAAGAGAAGAAGTCTCACCCGAATAACTACTGAGACAGATAGATAGGGAAGGGCAGGGAAAAGACTTAAGAGGATCCATAGAGCCTTCAGGACTCATTCCTGATCTTGCGTAAGAGACATGAACAGATCTGAAACATACATGTGCAAGAATCGAACCTACTTACGTTGCAAACAAGAATTTAAATGTAGAACCATCAAATAGGACTTATATGCCATAAAGAAATATTGTAATGCATAGGTAAACACACACAGATACATCATATTTGAAAATTTAGGTTCTTCTTCATATTATCTTCAGAATATTTCTCTGATTACAGACTCAAGATTATACAGTAGTGTGTTGTACAGACTCTTGACTCTAGACTCATGTCGCAGAGCTCCAATTCCCAAACTGATAGATCAAATTCATTACAAACTCAAGACCCGACTTGAATCAACTCCCAACAACAAAAACAACGTCAACAACACCGACAACAATGGCAACAGGATCAACAACAGTAATCGCAAAAACCCTTTTACACTTGTGTTCATCCCTATATATAGATGGGTTGTGTCTTCTATTTCAGCTTGCATGCTTCCTTGTTCTATTGCAATCATTTGTTTCTTAGCTAGCGTTGCACTGACTTTCGCAATTGCTTTCTTTTTCTCTTTCTCCTTCTATTGTCCAGGCTCTATTGAATCTTGCGCAACTCGTGCTCAGTCAAAACTTGTACAATTCCTTATCCAAAAAAAAAGGGCCCAACATGACACTTGTTTGTGGCACATTGTTGGAATGTTGGTAGAGGAATATGGTTGACACACTCCATTGATGATATATATGGCATATTCTATGGTATTGATGTACATGGTTGATGTACATGGATGGTGTGCATGGTTGGCACACAATATGGCACAGGATGTACTTGGTTGATGTTTTGTTCATGATTCTCTATTTCATTGTTGACATATCTTTTGCTTCATGGCGTATGGTATGGCATGAGTTTGATGCATAGACATGTCCAAGGATCGTCATAGAAAGAGTGGTTGATCTATGTTCGGGCTGCAAAGTAGCATTTGCAGCAGAAGCATATTGCAGTGGTAGCATATTGTTCTTATTGCAGAGAAGATAGGGGGAGTCATTCTTCTTCCCATGATTCCAAGAGGAGAGATTTATCAGATACAAAGGTAAATACTTGGAAAAAGATCCCTATACTTGGAGAAAGAGCACAGAGGCATAGTTCCAAGGGGAGCGATGGTCACAGGGGGAGCATGAGCGATATGTTTTCAGCATTACATCAAAGTGATATCCCTTGTTCAAAAGGGGAGAGATTATTCAGAGAAAGATCAAAGGCATCCAAGCAGGGGTAGAAGCCCCAAGGAGAATTTAGGCACGGGGAGCAACCCTAAGGAGAGAACTACCCTTTTACATTGATGTGAAAAGGGGAGAGATAGTCACATTGATGTGATTGAGATGACTATTGATCTAGAACAATGCCTTGTCTACATGTTGCCTACATGTTTCCATCAATGATTGGTGTTGACATCAATGTTGGTATTGCCATCAATGCCAAAGGTGGAGATTGTTGGATCATGTTTTCATTGATGCCAAAGGATTGATATTAAATGTCTAAGGATTGATGCCAAATTTCAAAGGATTGATGTCAAATGTCAAAGGATTGATGTCAAAGGATCAATGTCTTGTCATAGTATATTGATGTAGTGATTGATTGAACAATGTGTTGCATAGATGAAGATGGGTCAATGTGTTGTCATTGATGGGTTGAGGCATTCATGTATTGATAGTTGGATCATGTGATCATGCATAGAATCAATGACAAAGGGACAATGTCATAGTAATGTATTGTCATGGGTTATTCCAGTTGGATTGATGTAAAGATGACTCATTATTGTCTTGTCATAGTTGATA
>JASDQU010714109.1:12769-39885 GCA_032191745.1 Picea mariana | reverse complement strand
GTCTCCTTG
This sequence comes from Picea mariana, assembly GCA_032191745.1. Classification (NCBI taxonomy): domain Eukaryota; kingdom Viridiplantae; phylum Streptophyta; class Pinopsida; order Pinales; family Pinaceae; genus Picea; species Picea mariana. The sequence continues at coordinate 39,876 of JASDQU010714109.1, read as the reverse complement.
GTATATATAGGAGACTAGGAGGTTTAATGGCCTAAAGCCGACATAAATAAAATAACATTACTAATCTAAATTACAACTAATGGCCTAGAGCCGACATAAATAAAATAACATTACTAATCTAATATGCCCCAATTAAGTGGTAATGAGCCAATATTAGGGCTTAACTGATATGAACTCACTAAAAGCAATCAAGTAGAAGAACTAAAAGTTGTGATGAAGAATAGTGTATGGAAAACCTATGAATGAAAGAATTGCAAGATCCAGAACCAGAGATCCTCCCATATGAAGGGAGAAGACTATGATGATTGCTCGTTCCAGTACACCAGACATATTGCTACATGAGTCATTACATATCATCCCCAACATCCATGAGTTGGAGTTCTACATCAAATGAAAGCAAAGAATGTTCTCCAGAGAAATTGAATATGGAGCATATGAAGAGAAATCTCAAGACCTTGAGGAATACTAGAAAGAGACTCATGTATACAGATAAGAAGAAGACAACTTGGCAAAGAACCTCCATTGCACAGCAGAAGCGTGGTGAAGATTTCCTATAAATATCAAGATGACTACTCAAAAGATCAGATCTCATGATGACAAAAGAAGTACCACATGGATATGTTCCAGTTATTCAACTATGATATACTCTATTGTTCTGATATACATGAAGCCTTCACAGTGTTCCAAACTACAGTACACGAATTACATTATCCATGATAAAGTCCAGAAGGGAGAAAATGATTTATCCAATACATATCTCCACAGATGAGAAGATAAACATACATTTTGGTGAAGCCTCTATTCAAGATCAAAGGACTTTCATACTCAAGCTAAAGATTGTGGAAATAACTCTCTTAGATGGAAGGGAAGACTCTCCAAAATAGAATAAGGTACGTAAACATTTATTTTTATGATTTAAATAACTCTCCAGTTAGGAGGGAACACTGAAAATATTATTTAGCTTTGTAATTGAAAAATAGACCAGATTGGACAGATGCTTTCCTGTTCAGAAAGAGGATTGAGATTTTTGGAAGACAGTGGCTTCCCATTGTAGTTAACATGGGAGGAAGACTGATTGTTGATGTATTATAGACAATGACTTCCCATTATGGGGAGTGGTCTAGGACAGTCATTCTTCTTGGTAGTCACTCTGAGTAGTGGTTAAGTAGAATGGTCCGCCTCGTCGGGCAGTCATTCTTTCGAAGTTCACAATTGTGAGTAGTTTCGAAGAATGGTCCATTTTGGACGTTGATGCAGGATAGAAATTCCTCAAGGGTTATACATTCTCTGCAGGTTACACTTTGTTTAGTGTCGAAAGAATGGCCCAAGGTGAGAAATGGTCCAGGATTAGAAATCAGAAATAATCCTTCTTCCTTGTTTGAGAAGCTTGAGGTAGATAGCCCATTGTTGATATTTTATACTGAGGGCATACATTCTTTCAGATCTCATAGAAGTGAGTGAAAGATTGACCCAGATGATTCAGTTTTTATCATAACATTTTTTCTGTGCAGGTTGCTATCATATGTTTGTTATGAAGAATATATGACAGTAGATGTAAACTACTATGGTGGATATGTTCCACTATTTGCGAGGCAGATATTCTTTCAGAACTCACAGATGTGAGTGAAAGATTGGCATGGAGACTGCTTATCTCTAGACAGTAGATATAGACTACTGTGGTGGATGTACTCCATTGTTCGTGAGGCAGATTTATTTCAGAGCTCACAAGATGTGAGTGAAATATTGACCCAAATAATTTAGTATATATCATAACATTGTTTCTATGCATATGTTTGTTATAAACACTATATGACAGTAGATGAGGACTACTATGGAGAAAATTTTTCACTGTTTGCAACCATACGTTGTTGATCAAGTACTTGTGTGTTACTTGATGTGGTAGTTAATCACTTGATTATAGTTGTGTACTACTATGAATAGACACAGGTGTGTTCTATCCTTGTTCTAATTGCCTTGAAGACTATCAATAGATTATTGGAGATGATGATCATTCAGATGAATGATGAACGGAGATTTTCCAAACAGAAAATAGTTCAGAGATTTTACTCCTCTTGTATCACTGTATGGTGAGAGTGACTTATCCAGCATCATATCTAATTACTCAGATGAAGTATGGTTTTGAGATTTGATGCAACTGATGTTAATGGTGATGCTCATGATTCAATCATGAAATAGTCTAGATGACTATATTGATGCTACCGAGTAAATGATATGTTTTGTGCTCAAGTCCATTACCTATAAATACCTCTCTAGCTAGGAGGGAGTGTTAATATTATGGTAGTTGCGGAGGTATTTTCCTCCATGTGTGAACCTAATGAGAATAGAAGACTCCAGGAAGCAAGGGAAACCCTAATAAGTTGGCTAATAACCCTAAAAGCATTGTTGGCTCAAGAGGATAATTTATATTAGGTTATTAGCCTCCAAGAAAAGAAATCGGCTAGAAATAATAATAATATACAGAATAGACACATACCCAGAAGGAGAAGTTGGCCCCAACAAAACTGGTAGATCCAGTATAAATACAAGGCGCCAGTTCTCATTTGTTACATCTCAGCAGTTGCAGAGAGAGCCAAATCTGCACAGGCAGTTGTAGGCAATTGCATTTTTGGTGTGCAAGTTTCTGGGAGAGCTGGGAAAGTGGTGCGTTGGCTTGGATATCTCTTGGCTAGGGTTTGGGACTATCTGATCAGTCTTTTGTGTTGCGCTATCCTTGGGGAGAGATGCGCTGCCCTTTGTTTGGCTGTCTAGCCTAGGGTTTACTTCCGAAGGAATTCTCAGTCAAGGTTAAGGTGCTCGGAAGGAGGCTTTAGGCTATGGTTGGGTGATGAAGGTATCATCAATGATAAAATGAGCACATCATATTCTATATCCTAACACTTATAAGGTGTTGCAAAATATTGGTACTATGGCATACAAATTGGAGTTGCCTGCATCTTCATGAGTACACCCAGTTTTCCATGTTTCGTGCTTAAATAAGGTTATAGCTGATAAGATCCCAGTTCAAACTATATTTCTAGAACTTGACGAGGAAGGAAAAATCATATTGGAGCTTGAATCCATCACTAAGACGATAGTTTCCCAGCTAAGGAATAGATCTATTTCATAGTATCTCATTAAATGGAGGAAACTATCGGCTGATGATTCCACTTGGCAAGATGAGTCTTTTATACAGAAGCATCCAGAGTTACTCAAGCATTGCAGAAAACACTTGTCTCAAGGGGAGGGGCATGTTAATCCCTAAATAGTGGCTCATTACCCCTTAATTGGGGGGCATATTACATTAGTATTGTTATTTTATTTATCTTGGCTTTAGTCCATTAGTTGTAATTATACCTCTTAGTCTCTATATATACCAAGGAGACATTTTCATTTGGAATCATCTAGTAATTGAACATTTATGTGGGCATAAGGAGATTTCCCCCTCGAAGAGGATTAGTATCTGAATTTCTCTCTTTTTCAAGGCGTTGAGTACTTATTCTAAGGTTTTTCTATGCTATATTGATATTTGGTTCCTAACAAAAATCATCTTCTTGCGAATGTGAGTAATCGTCACATCTCTTCTCAGAGATAAGATGCCACCATTCTAGCAAGTCTTTCAATATGTATTTTTACAGTCTTTGTACATTTTCACTCATTAATAGAAATTGTATTTCTGTATATCTATGTTTACAGTTGCATCTATGATGCATTTATGTTATATTTTTGGATATCCGATATATCTTTGTATATTTCTTTATTATATCTCCGCTCTCATTTTGTGTCAAAAATAATCTGGATCAGTGGTATTAGAGTAGGCTGCTCTTGATCGTTGTTTCAGTGCCTGTCTCCAACGAGGTCCGATTATAGAAATTTGGGTCTTGAGCTTATATCTCTTGAAAAAAATGGCTCTTGAATGCCCAAGAAACCCTCCATGACAGAGGAAAATAAAAATGACAGAGTAAACAATCCTATCAATCTGTTGCTTGAATAAGCTCTCACGTGACAGAGGGATGAAATGATGGATAATGTTTCCCACATCCTTCAACACCTATCGATAGAAACATGCACATCTTCATCAAACAACCAGTTTGGAAGAACCTATCCGTTCGAGGTACAAGTTAATTTTCATATTCCCATATTTGAAGGTCAAATAGATGTAGATGCCCTAGACAAATGGTTAAATCTCTTAGAAGGTTATTTCTCTGTTCATAATTTTTTCGACAAGAAAAATATCCCCTTTGAACTCCTTAAAGCTCTCCCCCATGTAAAACATTGGTGAGAAACTTACTAGGAGAAAAGTTCCACAGATGAGTCTGGAATATATGGGGTCAAGCCCACTTGGAATGTTTTTGTGGATGTTGTAAAGGAATAGTATTACCTTGTTGGAAACTATGAGGACCAGTACATGAGATGGACCACACTTTTGCAAGAGAGGGGACAAGAATTTCCAGAGTTCACCAATACCTTCCATACCTTGCGCACCAAGATGGGTATCAAATACATCGAATGACATTTGGTTCTAAAATACTATGGGTCTCTACATTGATACATCCAAACTGAATTGGATTTTCTAGACATCTCATCACTTGGTTCTACTTATCGATATGTTTTTAAAATCGAGGAGAAATTTAAGCACCAAAACAAAGGGGAGTTTGGGTCTACAAATACGCAATAACCAAAGTATGATAAAGACGACCCTAATAAAGAGTCTTCTGAAAACCATTCCAAGCCACAGGAAAAGAAGGGTCACAGGAAGACAAAGAAGGACACTGGAAAATGGTGTTATTTCCACAAAATCCCCTAACACAACACCGATGAATGTCGCTCAAAATAGTCATTGGTGGTCAATATCAAAGATAAGGAGTTGAACCTTGATTTTGAATCTGATTTTGAATATACTGGTAAAAGACAGATCATCGATGCAAACCCCACTCCTATTATCACAACCACAACAATTCAACCAGAAGAACCAATAGATCCTGAAGAGGGGGAGCACCTTTTTCATTCATAGAGGTGGGTGAAGGGGACTCCGCTGCATTTTATTATTGATAGAAGAAGTCAGAAGAACCTCATCTCAGCAGAGGTTGTCAAACAGTTGGGATTGTCGACAACACCACATCAGCAACAATACAACATTGGGTGGCTTCGACAGGGAAGAGATCTTTGTGTCAACCAACAATGTCGATTTTCATACAAAATCTAACCCTTCAAGGATGAGGTATTATGTGATGTTACCCCACTGGATGTGTGTGATGTTATCTTGGGCCAACCATATATGTGGAAGTGTCATGTTGTTTATGAGTCTCGACCCCGCAGTGTCATTGTTTCTCTGGGGGGTCATATCTACAGAATACTAGAGGTAGTTTTGAATATTGTTCCACCTAAACAATGTCGCAAGCTAGTATCTCATACAACAAAATTAATCTTCTTCACAATTTGTTCAAAAGGTGAACAGAAGGATACTGCAACCATTACAGCCTCAGCCCAAACACCTTCTATCCAACAAAAGTAGGTTGACAAGATTGAAGAAAAGTGTAAAGATTCCTTATCCACACATGCATATCATGTGGCCATACTGGTTAAAAAGGTCCAACACCTCTAGCCACATGTTCGTGACAACCTTCAATAAGCTAAGCAATGCAACTTCTCCAACAAGGCAAGCAGCTCATCAAGATGCAGCTTCAACAAACAATTTTCCCTCTCCCCCAAGAACTCAACACAATGAAGAACATTTATTACTACGGAGGGAGGATTGATCCATGTAGATATCGGTGGTCACCCACATTTTCCAACTGACTCAAAACAATTTTTTAGCAATTTTGGTAATTTACTATTTTTAGTAGTTTTTAGCTTCCGGGGCCATTTTGAGGGCCTAAATCAATATTTTTGGGGATAGAGATTATAAATGATAAAAAAAGGCTCTAATTTCTCCCCCTAAATTAATATATTCGATGATACCTTTCCAACAATCTATTGTGTGCCCCAAACGAAGATCATATGCCAAAGTTACACCCTCGAGAAGTTGATACACCAAACTACCCAAAATGAGGTCGGAAAAACTGTTGGATTTTCATCTTTTGGGGTTAGGGTTTCTTATTTTATTTATGATAAAAATGAATTTGGAGCCTCATTGTAAAATAATATTCTTGTGAATGTGAGTATCCGACACATCTCTTCTTAGAGATACGTTGCCACCATTCTAGCGAGTCTTTCTCTCTGTATTTTTACAGTCTTTGTACATTTTCACTCATTAATAGAAATTGTATTACTGTATATATGTGTTTATGGTTGCATATATTATACATTTGTTAGATATCTGAGATATCTCTGTATATTTCTTTATTATATCCCTGCTCTCATTTCCTACCGAAAATAATCCGGATCATTTCCAACAAGAAAAGCTTGTTGTTTTTTGTAGGTTTTTGTAAGTTTAAGGAAACTTTCTGCATATTTTTTTTCCCATAAAGACTTAAGGAATCATCCAAGAGATTTGGTTCCAAACCCTCTTCTCTATTCTCATTATGTAAGAATTGTAGGCAGCCCAAGAGAGTCTCTTGGGCTTGCATTCTTTATCTTATTGTCCAAATCTAAAATTTGTAAATTAGTTTTAGTGTTTTTTCCACACCTTGCATAGTGATTGGCTTTGCCATCCATGCAATACCATGAAGGCTATATTAAAATTTAATTTTCTTCTTTTCTTTTATTGACCCCCTTGGCCAAAACTAGTAGGCCTATCCTCTATCTTGTGCCATAGTTGTGAGGTTGTGCTTTCATTTTCAAGTCATTTAATTTATTTAATTTATCCCACACCTTGCATAGTTCATGTCTTTATTATCCATGCAATATCGTGAGGTTTAGTTTAAGTTAAATTGTAGCAAATTAATCATATTGTTTCCTTACCTTTTTCTCTGTATTCCCTCCCCTTTCCATTTTGTGGATCTTGGCTAACTAATAAAGGGCAAAGGATTGAGAGGCTAGATTAATTAAGCACCCAATTTATTATTGCTTCTACCACCAAAAAATGTGACTTGGGAGGCTAGAAGGGGTTGAAGTTGGGGATGGATTTATGGCACTATGTGTCCTCCTTGTTGAGCACCCGAGCATTATGTATTTGACCTATGGAGCTAGTGAAGAACCTTGTTTGTTCTTCTTATTGAGAACCAATAAACTTTTTTTGGTTGAAGGGATAAGAATTAAGGGTAGTCACATAGTGCAGGCTTTCATATTTCACACTTAATCTCCCCCTTAATTCAAGAGAGGCCTAAAACTTGATAAAACTAACCTAGACACTCTTTCATAACATTTACTTTTCAAGCAAGTTACTTTTTCAATCGATTTACTTTTCAGCAAAATTCCTTTCACATGAGTATTTGTTTCAAAGCATTCTTTATTTTATGTATTCTTTATTTATCTGAACATAATTTCTCTAAATGTGAAGTTGTTTCTCATAATTATTTCATAACATTGTCTCATTCTTGTATAATTGTATTAATATTGTATATCTCATTTAATCAATTTTGGGGTAATCTTTAGACACCGGTCTAATTGTTGATTTATAAATAAAGAGTTTTATCATCTTTAAAGGAAGTGCACTTTTTCATTTTATTTTGTTTATTCGGTTGGGTTTACTTAATTAAACAACTAAAATAACTCCTAGAATTAAAACAAACTTTCACATAGTTTAATAGGGTCTATCCCCCTTGGTTTCCCTAGGAGTGAGCCTAGAGGAAAGGATTCCATATTGAGGTGACAGTGGGTCTGGATTCAGGTTTGTGCCTCCAAGAAAACACCAAGTGGGTTGGAGACTTGTCCACGTTAGTAGGTCTGTATAAGTACGACAACATCTTTGGCGTCATTGTCGGGGATACGTATTTCTATTCCCAAAGTACAATTTATTTTTATTTTTATTTTTATTTTTGATTTGCTTGATGCTTCTCATTTGTTTTGGAATAAACTTGATCATATGGCGACTCCACTTCAAAATAATTTGACAAAGTATTCTTCAATAAGGAACTCACAGTTTTCTTAGCTTCATCCATGAACTTGAAAGGGTTTTTGGAGGAATTTAGCCAATATTTCTTCTCATAAGATGCATAATAATTTTTGGGTCCGAGGCCATTTATATAAACCTTTTTATTTTGTTTAATGAACCTATTTTAGAAATGGATGATATTTTAAGACCTATTAATTTTTTCTACAATAATTGATTATCAACATATGATTCCAGAAGAAGCTTTGAGAGCTCTCAAAAAATATTTTTGGCTTGAATGTCATGAGACCACCATTGCAAAAAATGAAAAAAGACTCAAAATCGAATATTCTTGTTAAGATTCAATAGATCACAGATATTTTATATTCATTCTTAGAGGTAGAATATATGTTTCATCAAGATGCATCACACTGGGTACTTTCTCTTCAATAGTATTTTGAGATTGTCCCACTACCTGAAGGTGAACAATCGACCTAGTGATAAAAATACCCAAATCATAATCTATGAACCATTCCATCACCAAGTATAGGTACTATTGAAGATATAAGAGAAGTATTTTCTCATGGACATTTGGAAATAAATCATGTTTCCCTTGTCTCCACAAAAAATGTCATAAAAGGACCTCTAGCCAAGTTGCAAATGTAGCATTGGATTTTTTTCATATTTCTTTGAATGCACATGAATTTGTACATTGATGCTTTAGTGACTGAGTTATAAGGTTGACACTATAGGTTGGGAAACACCTATTAGAAATTGACTAAGAATCATGTGCTATAGGTTCCAATCAAAGAACTCTTGAAAACTAGGATTGAAATATTGTACATGGAAGTGACAGTAGAACATTCAAAACTATTGCACACATTATTGCATAGGAATAGATTATAATACTTAAACAATCCTACTAGACTCTTTATTCCAATAATTAATGATTGGAAGAAGAAGTAAAAAACATTCCTATAAAATATCAATTGTCACTAAATCGACACCTAAAGGAAGCCGAGGAAAGGGTGGAGAAGAAAAAAATTAAAGGTACTAAATTTTTAGAAATTGTAGTCTCCATATTTCAATTGTGGAATTATTTATATCATGTACTAGAATTTGAGCGGGATAAGAAGATTAATGCATTGGTAGGTCAGGTTGTAGAGAAACAAAGAACATGAAGGAGCTACCATAATAAACCTAAGCATATATATTGGTTGAAATGAATTATTTTAGTAATTATATCACATCAAACCATGCAAATAAACAAAAAATTATTAGTAAAGTGGCCCATCTCCAAGACATGCCATTGTTCGAGTAAATCCATCTCAACAGATAAAAAGTTGAGGATTGAACCCATGTAAGCTACTAAAGAACATTTTATAGCGCAATTTGTAGGTTGGAAAACTCATGAAACAACTACAAAGAAATAGATACAACTTGGGAATCCTACACCCAATTTCACCTTGTTGTAGGTCCCACACTTCAAGGGTGACTAGGTCACTCTAGGGTGGCAATCTCGGTGACCCTAGGGGGAATTAGATAGATATGGATAGATATGGAAGTGAATCCCATAAATTTAAATTCTAAGTGGATTTAAATGTGTGTAATGAAGTCTTGGGAAGGTCCAACGGTTTCCAAGTATGTTGAGTAACCTATAAATGGTGAAATACCTACCCGAGACACAAGAAAAACCACTTTGCAATGATGTATGTTAGTTGGATCGGAAAGTTAATATTGATGTCCCTAATTTGTAGATATATATAAAAATATATATCAACAATATAATGGTACTATAATATTCTCAATAAATTCTAGATATGAAGTAGAAAATACAATAGAAAGACTAGTTAATGACTAGTTAAACTCAAGATGAAAAACCAATATTCTAGCATAAAATGATAAGGTTGTTGTAAAAATATTTATACAAAAAATTATATCAACCTTATGGATGTAAAATTCAATGTATGAAATAAAGGAAATAAGACACTGAATTCCCTCAAATGTTTCCAAAAAGTGTGCTATACCAAGAAGAATATGTGTGCAAACTTTGAGCCAAATCCAGTGGTTGATAAGTGAGTTATTCAAGCAAATGAATTAGGGTTTATGTAGCTCTAATGGTTGAATATGAAATTTAATAATAGAATAAATAAGTATCCTCTTGATGGGAATTTGTTAGTGGCTATCAGGTTTTGAAGGAACAAGGAATACAATCCACTTTGCAGGAAGTAAAAATGACCAAAAATCATGTTCCCCAATGCAATATTTCATGTCTCCAATGCAATAATAAATTACTAGTGCTCTTGATTATTCGGTTAATGGGGTCATGAAAATAAATATCTAGAGAAGACACCTTCTTTGAGGTGTAATCTCTCTTACTTTCCAAGGCAAGTTTCTCTAACTAGGGTTTAAGCTAAGAGGTTGTGTGCCCTTATACTTCCCTTAGAAAACCCTTGTTTAATCAATAACATGAAGCATAAAATGATGAAGACTATGGTGGGGATGCATTCCCTTATACTTCCCACCTATATTCTAGCACAACTACCTTGAATTGAAACAAATGATAGCATGAGAGTAAAAACCATACCAATTCAAGGAAAAATGCCAAGATAATCCACCACAATAACAAGAGATAAGCCTTCCAATGCTAGCGCATCACTCCCATCAACCATAAAATCAATAAAATAACCATAAACAAGAGACAAAAGAGACATTATTTCCAAATATAGTGAATATTTCAGACCAATACATCACACAAGAGGGAGAGTTATGTTAAAATGAGATCTTATGATCTCTTATTTATATAAAATGTCACAAGGTGACTTGTCCATAAATTAAGGGGTAAACCACGATATTATGTGTCAAAACCCTAATATTTCCCCCTTTAACAAAGTAATATTAAACAATTTAATTAAATTTTTACTTTTTCACAAATAAACCCTAATTTTACATGGACATCTCCCCTTTAGGGGGACATTTTTCCACTTAGAAGAATTCGTTGGTGTTGGAGAATCATAGGTAGGCCTCCAAAGGCCACATGTCAAGCATATATATAATATCATCATGGTGAAGAACCTATTCAACTCAAAACTTCCATGTGTAAATGAGTGGCACCTCACCACTAATCCCTAGCCACCCTGCCTAAGTGACGTCATGCCTCTAGCAATGACATTTTCCCTCTCCTGGGAAAAATGTTTGGCATGTGGGGCTAGACTATGTCGTCCAAGTCAATATAAAGGAATTTCAAGTTTGATCTTTCTCATCTAGCATTTGTGCCTTTGGAATCCAACCTATGGGATTGTATCCCCATGGAAGCCCAATCTAGGCTTGTTCTACCAAAATTGTCCACCAACTAGGTCCTACAAAGAAAAATGAGTTCAACGCCTTCCAAGGATGTCAAGTCATAACATCATGATAAGTGACTCCAATCAATAAATGAGCCACCTAAGAATGTGCATTGAATATCACTATATCAAACAATTAAATGCTCAAAGACACTGTGCGACTTATGAATATTGAATATGGGAGGGTTGATGAGGTGTCATACTGGGTTGATATTTCCCTAGGTCAAGGAGAGTTTCCAAGAGATCCCTCTCTAATCCATGTAAAGTGGGTGAAGTAGTTGAGATCAAGACTCAATAAGAATAGGTCCCATGACATACAAGGGGTTGTAGTGTCTCATTCATGGGTTCCTTTGTAGAGGGTGTGTGGTACCTTCGTTCGCAATGCACTTTTTCCAAGCCCATCAATTTCCTTTTATCTTTATTTCATTGTATTTTATTTCAATATATCATAAGGAGAGGTAAAATGTCACTACCATGGCGTGCTGACCAGATGATGGCAATGTAACCCACAAATAACTATTGGAAACGAGAAGTTCAGCTTGTGATGAGACACCCTTTCTCTCAACCATGCAACTAAGAGCCATTACCCTTGTTTGGTGACTAGATGATGGAAATATCATATCAATAGATATTCATGGACGTGATAGGTCGACTCGTGATGAGACATCCTATCCTTCAACCAACCTTTTAAGAATTATTTATTATATTGTGGGTCCCCTTTACTCAAAGATAAGTGTTTCACTCCTTTCTTGGGCGATCCATGGGTAAAATATCTGGAAGGTTTATACAAGGATTTTATATTTTACCCAACATCAACCCCTTTGGTCCTTCATCCCCTTCTTCCCATAGAATGAGGGACAGCCCCTTCTTGGGTCAATACACCCTAAAATCCCAAGAGGTAAGGAAATCGAGGGGAATAATTATGGAAAGTGGTAAGTATGGTCAGGAATGGCATGAAGGCTCTTTAAGAGAGTTCCTAGTAGAAAAACCCATCCCCAAGGAAGACCATTTACTAGGGAATAATGTCAACCAGCAAGGTGAAGTAGGGAAAAAGGAATAATTTCCAATCATATATCATGAAATATACAACAATCTAAGATACAACATCGTCATTTGGCTTAAATATTGAAATGATGCTCACCATAATACTGTCTTGTACCTCATGGAGCAAGGCCCACTTCCTTCTAGAAGCCAACTGATGTGGTGGATTCCATCTAGAACTCTGTGAGCATTTATGTTGGTGAGAGGGGTTTCCATCTGTGCAAAAGGGTATTGTTAGTCATGTAGTCTCTTGACACTTCATATGTGCAACCTGAGGGCCTCGAGACGTAATATCCTTAGTTATCCAAAAAATGAGGATAACATCTGGCTCCTACTTGGGTACATGTGTTCATCATAGAGTGCATGAGAACTAAAAAATCTCTTGGTAGACATGTTCTTTCAAGGAAACATCAAAATTTCAAGTGCAGGATGTCCTACTCATCTTTGTTCTCATATGATCATAATCAAAATCAATTAAGCTAGAAAAATAAAATTTTGACATTTTTTCAAAAAATCTAAACTAAGCATGAAATCAATATGCAAGTAGAGAAAACTAAAAATGAAATGCATCTAAACTAGTATGAGAAATCAATATGAAAATGAAGGGAATCAAAGTGACTTACCTACTTACTTGGGGCATGGGCCCTGAAGAAGTTATGTGACCTAGATGTGAGGTTGGAGAAGAGACCCATCTATCAGTAGCGGCATCTTCCTCCCGTCTAATGCTGAAAGATAGTACCTTTATTTGTCAGACTTCTTCCTGATGATGTAAGGGACAAGCCAAAAATTGTTTCCTTCTTGGTCATATCTGGTATTTCCCTTTGTTTTGTCCCACATGAGCAAAATACTTCATTTATTGAAATTGATGCAAGGTGTATTATCATTGCATGGAAGCTCTGTGTGGATTGTTTCTTTGACGATTTATTCATATTTCTCATCTTCTTCTTGCATAATATGAATAGAACCTATCTCCGTCCCATGGTAATTTGAAGTCTTTTTTTTATCTATCCATGGGAGAAACATCTCTATGGAATCTTCCTGCATCAAGGGTAACTCAGATGGACCATACTCAATAAATTGTGGAGGCATATCATAGTAGTGTTCACTGACATAGTTAGGGCCCCTCATATCCATCACATCTATATATTTATTTTATGTGTTATGTAATATCTCATACATTCCATCGCCCATTGGAATATATGGATTTGTAAGGTTCATTCTAAGGAAACCTCTAAGGGATTAGCACCAGGTCCTCGATAAGAGAATCCCCTAGGCATCCAAAAAATAGGTCACCAATATGTCCATGAGGATGTTGATATGTGGAAAATATATCAAAAACATCTCAATGTCTTCACACAACCCCAAGACCTCAACTCATCTTGAATCAATACCACAAGCATTTCCATAAGGTCGGGTTGTATTCAAAACCAATTTTTTCATCACCTTTAATGAAATTATATTTGTTGAGGCCCCTAAATCAAACATGTAGTTGTTCAAGTAGATTCCATTCATGCCTAATGAAATATATAAGGGAGGGTTCTTGTCTCTTGGATGATCGAAATACACAGTATTCAAAATTATGGCACATGTAATATTTTTAAAATTTCCCTTTTAATAAAATGGATCTTACACATATCTATCATTGGGACTGTCACATTCAAATTTCCAAACATTCTTGCAACATCTACATTCAACTGAATGTCATTTGTAGGATTTTACTTAGGAAGCAACTCACATTCTAGTGGTGGAGCCACCTTTTATACTGTTGGAAGAAGAGTATCAGGATGTGAGGAAGGGGATGAAGCATTTTTCATTCTATAGGATATCATTTCTCTCCTCCTCAATTCCTTCTTCTGATCATTTGTCAATTTATTTAAGGCCCAAAATCTCCCCTCTCTTTCTCCTATTATTTTTCCTCCATTGATCTATTCTTGGGTAACATGCTCATCGTTGAAATTGGAAATCATGAAGTTTATATATTCAGGATAATATTCATCTCTTTGGGGGAATTCATCTTCCCCGTGGGGTTCTTGGAATGGGAGACACCAAGCTTCTATATCAACTGTCCCAACAAGTTTCAAAGAATATGGGGATTTTGCTTCTTGTTGATCTCTTGGTTTCCAACCGGTGGAATCTCTCTACTCTCTACAAAACTGAGGTCTAGGAGAAGATTGATTTCTTTCCATTGTAGTCATATGGTTCATCAGATGATTTTGTATTTGAACAAATTGAGTATTCATTGGTCTATCTTCTAAGTCAGGAGAGAAATCAGATCAAGAACATTGTTGTTGGAAACCTTCGTCCTTTCTTCTATATTGGTATGAGATTACTAAAAAGGTTCTATTTTTGAATCAAGGATATTATCTTCAATGCCAATACTGAACTCTTTAGCTTCTTACAATGATGTGGGATTTTTATCTTTGAGAATGTGTCGAAAGTTCCCTTCAAAAGAATTCATGTAAAGGAGATGAACTAATGATGTTGTAGAGCGGTAACCTATTGGAATTTGACTATACAACATGTCAAATATGGAAATGAATTCCTTTATGGTTTCATTCTCCTTTTCCTTTATTTGATTGAATTGTGTCCCAAGTGTCCCACCATCTTCCTTTTTCAACCATCTGCTCTTGAATAAGTTGGAAAAAGAATCATAGGACGTGATATGATTATGAGGGAGTCCCTTGAACCAATCAAGGGATGATTCAGTGAATGATGAAGCAAATAGCCTCATGGCCACATCTTCATGATCAATACCTGCATTATCCATGTCTTGACCCATGACTTAAATGTGGTCTTTAGCAATTATCACGTTGTTTCCTGGGAACTTTGGAAACTAATTGTTGACTTATGATGAGATTTTGTTAGGGTAACCTTGGATATTGGCCATGTTAAGGGGTTTTTAGAGGTCCCTTTCCCAAGGGAGAGCCTTTGGAAAAGGAGGAAAGGTATTACGATAAAGGGTTTTAACAATGTGAGACTTGAGAGGAGGCCTTATTTGGTAAAACTTAGAAGGCTTAAACCTCCCAGGGGGGAAATGTTTGAAGAAAGAAGGATTATGGGAAGGTGGAGTCTCGAGATAAGTTTCAATATGAGCTCATCAAACAAAAGGGAAAGGGAATGTCGCATACGTCAAGTCTCTAGGCAAGCTAATGAAAAGGATTTGGGATAGCTTACCAAATTATTGTTAGGGTATGCAGAAGACTCAAAATATTCCTTGGAAACGATGCAAAAATGTTATAGAGCAATTTGTAGGTTGGGAAAATCCCAACCCAACTACAAATAAATTTCTACAACTTGGGAATTCCACACCCAATGTCACCTCGATGTAGGTCCCACACTTCAAGGGTGACTAGGTCACTCTAGGGAGGCGATATCGGTGACCCTAGGGGGGATGAGATGGATATGGATAGACATGGAATTGAAGCCCCTAAAATTTTTGTAATGAAGTCTCAGGAAGGTCCAACGGTTTCCAAGTATGTTTACTAACTTGTAAATGGTGAAATACCTACCCGAGACACAAGAAAAATCACTTTGCAAGGATGTATGTTAGTTGGATCAACAAATTATTATTTTTGTCCCTAATTTTAAGAAATATATAACAGTATATATAAAAAATATAATGATACAATAATATGGTAAATAAATGCTATATATCAAGTAGAAAATACAAGAGAAAGACTAGTTAATCACTAGTTAAACTCAAGATGAAAAACCAATATTATAGCATCAAACGATAAGGATGTTGTAAACACTTTTCTACAACAAATTATATCAGCCTTATGGATGTAACATTCAATGTATTACAGCAAGGAAATTACCCACTAAAATCCTCTCAAACATTTCCAAAAATTGTGCTAGACCAAGAAGAATAAGTGTGCAAACATTGAGCAAAATCTAATGGTCGATAAGGGAGTTATTCAAGAAAATGAGTTAGGGTTTATGCAGCCCTAATGGATGAAGATTTAATTTTATAACAAAACAAAGAATTATTCCCTTGATCGGAATGCCTTAGTGGCTATGAGGTTCCCAAGGCACAAGGAATACAATCCACTTTGCAGGAAGTAAAAATGACCCAAAATCATGTTTCCCAATGAAATATTTTATTTCTCCAATGCAATAATAAATGACTAGTGCTCTTAATTATTGGGTTAGTGGGGTCATGAAAAGAAATATATATATAAGCTACCTCATTTGGCGTGTAATCCATTTTACTTCCCAAGGAAAGTTTCTCTAGCTAGGGCTTAAGCTAAGAGGTTGTATGCCCTTATACTTCTCTTAGCAAACCCTTGTTTAACCAATAACATGAAGCATAAAATGATGAAGACTATGGTGGGGGTATATTCATTATACTTCCCACCTATATCATATAAAAATGACCTTTAATTGAAACAAATGATAGCATGAGAGTAAAAACCATACCAATTCAAGGAAAAATGCTTAGATAATCCACCGCAATAGCAAGAGATAAAACTTCCAAGGTTAGCGCATCACTCCCATCAACCATATCATAGTGAATCAATCCCATAAACCATAAAATCAATATATAGCCATAAACAAGATCCAAAAGAGACAATCTTTCCAAATATAGAGAAAATTCCAGTGCAATACTTCTGAATAAAGGGAGAGTTATGTTAAAATTAGATATTATGATCTCTAATTTATACAAAATGTCACTAAGGTGACTTGTCCATAAATTAAGGGTTAAATCAAAAAAGCAGGGGTCAACAACCGTAATATTTCCCCCTTTAACAAAGTAATATTAAATAATTCAGTTAAAGTTTCAATTTTTCACAATAAACCCTAATTTTACATGGATGTCTCCCCTTTAGGGGGCGTTTTACCACTTAGAAAAATCCGTTGATATTGGAGAAGCATGGGTAGGCCTCCAAAGGATACATGTCAAGCATATGGATAATATAATCATGGTGAATACCCTCTTATTCTCAAAACATCCATGTGTAAATGAGTGGCACCTTACTACCAAGCCCTAACCCCCCCCCTAAGTGATGTCATGCCTCTAGGAGTGACGTTTTCCCTCTTCTAGGAAAATATTTTGGCATGTGGGGGGGTAGGGTATGTTGTCCAAGTCAATATCAAGGAATTCCAAGTCTGATATTTATCATTCAGCATGTGGGAATTTGGAATCCAACCTATGGGATTGTATCCCCATGGAAGCCCAATCTAGAATTGTCATGCCAAAATTGTCCACCAACTAGGTCCTGCAAAGACAAATATGAATGCCTTCCAAGGATCTCAAGTCATAACATCATGATAAGTGAATCCAATCAATAAATGAGCCACCTAAGAATTTTCATGAAATATCACTATATCATACAATTAAATTCTCAAATACACTATGTGACTTGTCAAGATTGAATATGGGAGGGTTGGTGAGGTGTCCTATTGGGTTGATATTTCCCTACGTCAAGGAGAGTTTACAAGATATTCCTCTGTAATCCATGTAAAGTGGGTGAAGTGGTTTGGGTCAATACTAAATGGGAATAGGAATCATGACATACAATGAGTCATAGTGTCTCATTCATGGGTGCCTTTGTATAGAGTGTGTGGTAGCTTCGTCCGCAATACACTTTTTCTAAGCCCATCAATTTCCTTCTATCTTTCTTTCATTGTATTTTATTTCAATATATCATAAGGATAGGTCGAAGTTCACTTCCCTTGCATGGAGACCATATGATGGAAATGTCACCCACAAACACTTTGTGGAAATGAGAAGGTTGGCTTGTGATGAGAAACTCTTTCTCTCATCCATGCAACTGAGAGTCATTACCCTGGTTTCGTGACTAGATGATAACAATGTCATATGACTAGACATTCATGGACATGATAGGTCGGCTCGTGATAAGACCTCTTATATTTCAATTAACTTTTTAATAATTATTTATTATATTGTGGGTCCCCTTTACTCAAAGATAAGTGTTTCATTTCTTTCTTGGGTGATACCTAGGCGAAGCATCTGGAATTTTTATAAAAGGATTTTATATTTTACCCAAAATCAACCCCTCTGGGCCTTCAGCCTATTCTTCCCATAGAATTAGATACAAACCCTTCTTGGTTTAATACACCCTAAAATCCCAAGAGATAAGGAAATGGAGGGGAATAATGATGGAAAGTGGTAATCATTTTTGGGAATGGTACAATGGATCTTTAAGGGAGTTCCTAGTAACAAAACCATCCCCAAGGAAGACCACTTACTAGGGCATAATGTCAACCACCAAGGTAAAGAAGGGAAAAAGGAATAATTTCCAAGCATATATCATGAAATCTAGAGAAATCTAAGATACAACATACTCAATTGGATTAAATATTGAAATGATGTTCACCATAATACTGACTTGTACCTCATGGAGAAAGGCCCACTGCCTTCTAGAAGCCAATTGATGTGGTGGATGCCATCTGGAAATATGTGACCATCCGTGGTGGTGACATGGGTTTCCATCTATGCAAAATGGTATTGTTGGTCATGTAGTCTCTCGGCATTCCATATCTACAACATGAGTTCCTCAAGACATAATCTCCTTAATTATCCACAAAATGGGATAAAAAAACCCATTAAAAAATAAAATGACAAACGTGTGTAATGAAAAAGTGAAGAGAATATTTAACATACACACCTAAGTAAAGTAGGATGTTCTCTCATTGGGCCCCATATTGTCTCAAGGAAAATACAAAGACTTGTGTCGGGGTCCTATTGGCACCCCATTTTTCCATCTTAAATAATTTCACATGATGTTTTAGTGTGCGCACTTCGTATTTTTTTTTGCACAAAGGGGTTTTTTTTGTGTGGACTTATTATATTATATGACATGCAAGAGGAGAATATAATGCATGAAATGTTTTTGGTGAACCAACCCAAATATGTATAAATATGGGTGATGGGTGTCGAATAAAGGGAGCTCAAGGAAATGCATTGTTATGCTTATGAAACGCGTAGCCTCGTATATATTATATAATGAAGAGACAAATGATTTATGCATGCATCTAATTTTTAGTTTTGAGATGGACTAAAATGTATATTAGTTCCCCTTCTTAATTTAGTTTGTTATTCTGAGATGGATTGAAATGGATACTAATTTCCCTTATTAATTTTTTTTCTTATTTATGTCTGTTATGGGAAATGTATGTTATTAATGATGAATGGATATGTTTTACATTTTTCAACAAAATATAAATTATCATGTTATGTTTCCTTATCTAATTAATATATCCTTGTAATACTTACTAGTGTCTTGGGTAATACCTTACCCTCCTTGAGGGTATTGAAAATATTGATGTTAATGGGTTCATTGTTGGCTTGCATGTTGAATCCTGGGTTTGGTGTTTAGTTCTAATAGGGGACTTGGTCAAAATACTTAAATTAATCATACTATTAATTTAATTCAAAGTGTTATAACTATGTAGAGGGGAAAATGAAGGTCAATAGAGCTAAAAGGGGGATATAGGATTTAATAATTCAAAATTTATCCTGAAGTGGCTATGGAAATGAGAAGAATTATACAATGCAAAAAATTGATAATTAACAAAATAATAAAGGACCCAAACAAGATGAGAATAAACCATAGAAATAAGAAAATAATATGGTGAGGTTTTTATTAAAGGAGAGATCAGAGAACGGAAGGTTATATATTGCAAATTTGACTTAACACTAAAGACTTTAATTATAAGAATAAACAAAATTCTATGCTATAATCCATAAGGGATGGAATAAAAAGAACTCTCATCAAAGATAAAACAAAGGGGGTTTAAGAAAAATGATAAGTAAAGAGAGAGTTACATATTAAGATAAAGTTGTCTTCACTCAATATCATGGATAATGGGATTCTTTGTTTGACCTAGGTTTATAGCCATCTTCTCGATTAAAATTTTTATTATTTTTTTCAATTTTAAGTGTTTCCCTAATAATACAATATGAGTAATGAGGTGTTAACGATATAATTTTGGCCAGGCTAAGGAAAATGAGATGTTTGGTATTGTAGGAGTGCTAATGCAATAGCTTAGTAAGGTGATTGTGGATTGTGTCAACTATACAATATTTTTTCTATTGTAGAAGAGCTATGCGATAGCTAACTTAGTAAGGTGATTTCAAATGTTCTTTGAAGTGTGTTTATTGATTTGGTTGATTTAATATTTTCCACAAGAGAATGGAATTTCGTAAACACCCACACTTCTAAAAAACAATAATGGTTTTATGGGGTTTGAAAAGAGATATGCTATCATACTTAGCTAAGACATTATAAATGTCATTGGTAATTCCATGCATGTAAATGAGAGAAATTAGGGCTTGGGGAGGGAAGGTGGAGAGGGGTTTCTTTGGTTTTAAATGGAGGGTAGATGATTTGTAACCTATCATGGATATTTCAATGGAACAATTCATCACATCAAATCTAATAAAATTCTAAAAAAAATACTATTAAGGTTTATTTCCTTTATATCTCCATAATATTTAGTTACTGATGAAATACATAAAAAGAACAAAAATAGAGAACAATAAAACACATTCAAACCATCCACAAATAAACACAAGATTTGACCTGGGAATCCCAATACGGGAGAAAATCCAACTAGAAAGTGAGGCTTCTCTACTCTCTTTTCTTCAGTAAACAAATGATACAAGTACAAAGAAAGAGGCACTCTTTGTGGCATCCACTCCACCATGGTTATCAATATTCAATGTCAACTTGCAAGAGGCATAACTTTCTCATATGAAATCTAATTGACAAACGGTTTATGTTGTTGGAAAGGTATTGACACGTAGAATTTAAAATATTCCGCCATAGTCAGGCTTGGAAAAAATAAAATGTTGTTTTATGACTCAAAATGGATCCAGAATATTTCTAACTTTGTTTTGGACCCAAATTTCCAAATTTGGACTAGCCGCCAAAATGGCCCTGCAAGCTAATTCCTCTAAATTTTTCACCCAAAAAAGTAGTGAGATAGATGAAAAATAATATAACGGTCCAATACGAATCATACCTCCCCATTTATGGATACTTTTGGTCCCAAAAATATTTATTGAAACCGATGAGGAATGTTTTCCTTTTCCTTCTCCGTGGTGCACCATTTTTCTTTTCCTCGAAGTTGTCTAATCAACCCAATCTTCCAAATGTCATTGCACCTATATTGTAGATCTAGAAGACTTTTGAAAAACAATCTATTTTTCTAACTCTTCATAAGAATTTGGTGCTAAATCCTCTATGCAAGGTAGGACCTGCTCCTCCTCCTGATCCAACATGGAGGTCTCAGAGAGTTTGATATTCTCCACA
The DNA here is from genome assembly GCA_032191745.1 of Picea mariana. NCBI lineage: Eukaryota > Viridiplantae > Streptophyta > Pinopsida > Pinales > Pinaceae > Picea > Picea mariana. The sequence continues at coordinate 18,241 of JASDQU010714109.1, read as the reverse complement.
TTCACTACTGGGTGTATAGGAATTATATCCCACCTTTTCCAATACCTCAAAAGGACCATACCACATATCATTGATCTTCTTACCAGGACCCTTTAGTATTTTCTTATTCAACTGTAACCATTATTTTTCTCCCATTTTAAATTTTTTCTCTGTTCTTCATTGGTCATGTCTAGCCTTGTACTTTTCATGTGAATTCTTTAGTGTCTCATGTAATTGCAAATGGATTTACCTAATCTTCTAAAAACATGTTTCTACCTTAATGCATCTCTTGTGAGGTTCTCCCTCACTCCTCTTTATTGTCCATATACAAAATATAAGGATGAAGGTGGAAAATATCGAAATAAAGTTTCAAAGTGGGACTTACCAGTAGAGATGTAGATTGTTCTATTAAAAGAGTGTTGTATAGAGATCAAATTTTCATCCCAAATATTTGGATACTTATGATTGTAACCCATTAAAAGTTGCACCAAAGTATTGTTGACTACTACTATCTTCCCATCTATCTATGGATGGAATTTTGTTCAACTTAGTGTCCATATTATCCCACAATATAGATCAAAATGCACTAATAGATCAGGTATCCCTATCTAAGATGATGCTCCTTGGTATACCAAAGTGCACCTAGACCTGTTCAAAGAACTTATTTGTTTCTTCTTTTCAACTAGTGGTATTTTTTACAAGGAATGAGAATGCACATTTTGTTGAACATGTCAACTATCACAAATAGATAGTCATGTCCCTTCCTGATTGTTTGTAAACATCCAATAAAATCCATGGAAATCATTTTCCAAGGTCAAATGGGTACATGTAAGGGATGGCATAGACCTTGCTTCTTGTTCATGTCTTGTTGATACAACTAAGTGTACATCTTATAATATACAGTGCTACATCTTCTTTCGTTTTGGTCCAATAAACATATCTTTGTAATTTGTCAACTGTCTTTCCAACAAAAAAACTTCCTAGAACCTTGAAGGTGTGATCCTCTCTGATAATCTGCAATCATCCACCTTTAGAAACACAGATTTTGTCAATATTCTATATTAAACCATTCTGTAAATGATATTCATCCTTTCCATCGTCTTATTTTAAATTAATTTGGCCTTGTAAATGCTAAATCACCTCCTTGAAGTCCTCATCTTCTGTGTATGCCTCTTTTCATGCATCATGGGTAAAAGGATCCATGTGCATTAGAGTTCCCAAATTTGTAATCTTAAATGTGGGTGGTCATGAAAGCATGTATGCAAACTTATATTTGTTACCCTTCTTATACTTTATGACCAAATGAAATTATTGTAAAACCCCCATCCACTTGTAATGTCTAGTTTGTTGTAGCTTACTCTTGGCCTGCAAATACTGCAGTGGATGGTGATCTGTGCGGATGATGGTCTCCTTTCCCATTAGATAGTGTTTCCACTTTTTGATAGCTTGTACCAAGGAATCAAGATCCTTTTCATAAGTAGGGTATTTTATAATTTACCCATCAAATACTCCAGAATGATAGAATATGGGCCTTCCTCCTTACATCAGTACTTCCCCCTGGAATACCCACTTGTATCTATCTCCACTTCAAAATGATTTTTCAAACTTGGTAGAATGAACACTAACGCTTGATTTATATTTATTTAATCTCATCAAATGTGTTATATTGATTCTTCTCCCAATGGAAACTCTTACCACTGGTTGTTATTGCATGGAGTGGTGCATCTACAACTAAAAATGAAGCTATGAACTTCTGCAAGTATTGTTCCACCCCAACAAAAATCATAATTTCAATGAAATTTGTAAGAACTCACCATTTCATGATGACCTCCATATTTGTTGGATCTATATTGAGCTTCCCTCCACCAATCACATGCCCCAAATACACGAAACATTATTGAGAAAACTCACATTTCTTTATATTTTCCAACAGTTGGTTCATTTTCAAAGTATCTAAAACCTACATAAGATGTGACATATTCTCCTCCCACGTAGAACTATAAAACATTTTATTATCCAAATATACAATAGAAAATGAACCTATATAAAGGTGTAAAACATCATTCATTAATATCATAAATGTATCCAATGCATTGCATAAACCGAATGGCATAGCCAACCACTCATACAAACCTTTCCTTGTCTTGAAGGCAATATTTCAGGTATCTTCTTATCTAACTCATACCTAGTGATATCCTAATATCAAATCCATCTTAGTGAATTACTTGTCATGTTGCAATTGGTCCAATAGATCATCGATCCTTGCTAGGGGGTACCGATTCTTTAGTGCAATATTGTTAAATACCCTGTAATTGATACCCATTATCCAAGTCTCATCCATGTTGAGCACAATTATGATGGTTGAACCACAAGGTGAAGTGTTTGGTAAAATTACACCCTACTCCAACAAATACTATAATTTCTTCTTCACTTCATTTGCTTGCAGAAAAAATTATTTATACAACCCAATATTCAACAATGGGGATTATGGAAACAACTGTATTTCATGCTCCACATCCCTTTTGGGTGGTATCCCTTTAGTCTTCTGAAACAGTCTTCTTTATTTATGTAGAAACTCCTTCAAGTGTTATTTTTTCTCTTTAGTACACCCCTCTAGGATGCCTTCACTCTAATTGACTCATCATCATAATGATTTTCTATTAAGAAAAGTAAAACATATTTTTTACTAGAACTCGTCAACTTCTTGGCTTGATTGGCACTTACCAATGAGATCTTTGAATTTGTTTTATGCGCTTTGATGATGTAGGACTTCCCATCCTTGATGAGTCCATATCAGTTGGTTGTTTGCATGAATATTCCATCCCTCATATACATGTAATGTATTCCAAACACTAATCCGCATACATCAAGGGGTACTACATCCAATTCCACTTCATCAATAAAATCAACACTTATAGCAAATTTACTCTTACATTGTCTTTTTACATTTATCTTTGCATCATTGTTTACCCAACCTAATGGATAGGGTATATAATGATTGTGAACCTCCAATACAATCTTTTTGACCAGATATTATATTATGAGGTTAGCCTATGAACCATAGTCGAACATAACATCTATCATGTTCTTCTTGACTTGAATTTTGATGTGAAAGAGCTTGGTCATATCTTTCTCTTCCTAATGTTGAAGGATACTAATATTCACCTCCTTCTACATAGATTTGTATACAATATTATCATCAACATCTAAGCTACTTTCAACTTGATTGATTGAATCTTTGGCTAGAAGTTTATTTTTCTTTCTATCCTTCTTGTGATTCTTCAGTTTTAGCTTTGGATGTAGTTTTCATAGATGTGGCCATCAATGTTTCAATGAATTCAATGGTTATAGGGCTATTTACTTTGTTGTGCAGTGGCTTTTGTCTTCTTATATTTCACCCTTTCCATTTATTCTTCCCCTCCTTGGAATCTTCCTAGTGCTCTTTCTACTTTGAACCACATGCTTGCCCCTTCTTTTGGCCTATGTTTTTTAGGTATTGTGCTTGTACACAAGCCTCATCCAATATCCTTGTCTTGAAGAGAATCACATACTTTTGTAGATGATTGTGTAAACACCCCATATACTTGAGGAGTACATATGGGTTCTTGGGAGAGATACCCAACATGATGACCATCTTTATGAACTCAATTGTGTACTATTGTACACTCTGCCCCTAACTCTACTTGAAGTAGTGCCACTAGATCCATTGTTCCTCTACATACCTGATAGGGTAGAATTGGAACTTGATGAGGGTTTTGAAGTCCTCCCATTGTTATCACTGAAATTTCGTCTGCACATGGTGACAAGAACTCCACATCATCAAAACAACAATGAAGTCATTCCTGGCACTAAATTAAGTTCACAGCATTCCAGAAGGGTCAAAAACTATACAAAGTAACCAAAAATTGAAGGGCGCTTTACAGAAGCTTGATGCGTGCGCATATGCGCAGGACAAGAACGTGTTACTAGCGCATGCGCACCCGACGCGCGCTTGTCAACACAAAAACCCGCGCATCTGCTAATTCGACACATTAATTGCATAAGTCGGCCTCCTGACCGCCTATGGACCGGCCCCCAAGATGATTTGATCCTCAGATCAGGGTCGTCTCTGCAAATGCGGCAAATTAATGACTTAAGCGAACCCTAAACAGGTCCGTGTTTACACCGGAAGTTGGTTACGTGACCGCCTGGAAATTGCTATAAATAGCCATGAAGTCTCATTGTTTTAGCAGAGAATTCAAAGCAAAGTTACGCTGTCCAGATGATTCAGAGCTCAGTCTTTGACAAGCTATCCATCAGCGGCCTAACCTAGAGTTCTTTCATCACTGAGTTCAGTTCTATTCATTTTGTAAGGAAAGCATTTTGTTGAGGGCCCCGAAGGACCTTCCGCTGGAGGGAGAGGGAACCCCTATCTCTGTCTTCAGCGTGTGCTCTGGTTTCACTAATAGATCAAGCCTTGAAACCATTGATGACTCCCTTGTCTCACGTTTGATGTTTTTGTTTATTTTCGAATTGTTATTTGCTTTCAGTTGTTAGATATATTGTATTCTGTTTTGTTTTATGTTTTCTGTTAACCCTTGCTGCCACAGATGTTTTGCCTTGGTGAACCCAACAGGGCATGCAGAGCGGTCTCCATTTTGCTCACCTGGTGACAGATTGACCGCAAACAGACTGGCGACTCCACTGGGGAGTCCAGGTATCAAATCCTCTTTCAACTGGGTTCAATTCGCTTTCCTTTTGTTGTTTTTAACTTGCAGGGACTCAAACCGGCTTTCGCCGACCTGTCAACCGGCCGATTCACAGCAGAATCGAGAGAACCGGTGCTTTTTCTCAAACGCGCGGGTATGCCACCCCACAGACGTGCGCATGCGCTCTGGTTTTAGGATACAGTCTGCGTGCACACGCACACCTCTCCATGCTAACAGCCACGCATTTGAACAAAATTTTTCATTGTAAGGTTTTGATGTGGGGAAAGTCAGTTTCCTTTTCAGCAATGATGTATGTATGCGTTAAACACTGTACCACTTAGACCCCTCAACTTATAAAGGGGATAGTCAAACATAGGCACTTAGGAGGATTAAAATTGTTTTTCCTTTATTTGCTTTTAGCCACGTGGATGTCTTGTTTGATTCATAATCTAAGTTGAACATCAAATTGTAATCACATATAAACTCACATTCGGGACTAGAAGTTTCGAGTAACAATCTTGAGTATGCTCTTCTCTCGCGTCCTCAAGCGATCTTGAGAATCAGAAATAGATTGCGAAAACGATCTCATCTCCCTTAAATTCAAAACTTTTAGGAGAGGACAACGACTCTTTCGAGACCCCTCTTAGTTTCATTTTTCAAACGCATTCTTGTAATGGGCCCATACATGCCCACATGTCAACAAAGCTAGAATAGTGTTTGAATTTATGCTTTCTTAGATCAGAAAACTAGGAGATTTTAAAGGTTTGTAACGGGCCCACACATGCCCACATGTTCAATCTAGGAT
>JASDQU010714106.1:22899-36793 GCA_032191745.1 Picea mariana | reverse complement strand
ACCTTCCTCTTGGTCCCTGTAGCCAACTGCACTCACCAAGACTTTTCATGTTTGCTTCTTGATAAACACAGACTTTCCACCACCCTAAGATCTACATAACTATGGCTAGCCCCTTAATCAATTAAAATAATTAGTGGTTGGTTGTTAATCATACCTTCCACTTCAATCATGTGCGATTGAAGTTATGCTTTCTTGTTGTTCAGGGTTGCGTAGATCCTTGGCATTCTACTACCCATATCCTCCATTTTTTCAGCTTGCTAAACAGTATGGACATTTCTTGCTTTATCTTTTCTGTGTGGGCAGTCTCTATACCTATGGTTCCCTTTATAGCCCCAACACTCCATAGGTGATGGTCTGGGCATTTGCTCACTCACTTCAGCCTTCCTGGGCTCTCTAAAAGATGACTGCCCCCAAGGACTGTTCTTGAAAAAGGGAGGCTTGTTTCCCTTCTACCTCTATTCCTTCTTAAACCTCTTCTGGTCATCCCAAGCCTTCCGAAAGGTAGGCTTTTCTCTTTGTTGTTCATACAAGCATTTCACCCTTCTTATTGTTTCTTCCATAGTCTTAGGATCATCATACTGAATCTTATCACCAATGGAAGGTGGGAGTCCACTCAGATACCTCTGAATCTTGACAGTCTCATCTTTGATGAATGGAACATACTTCAGCAGTTCCAAGAAGCTTCGTTTGTACTCATCAATGGTCATGCTGCCTAGCTTGAGTTTGAAGAACTCCTTCATCTTTCTGTCATAATATCTTTTGGTCAGGTATTTCTTCTTGAAATACATCTTAAACTCCTTCCAAGTGATACATTTCTCTCTGATGTGTTGCACTTGCACAAACTGATCCCACCACATGGATGCTTTTCCTTTTAGCTGGTACATCGCAATTCTTCCTTCTGCATGAGCGGAGTAGTTTTGCAGTTGGAAATATTTCTTCATGCCAAGCAACCATGTCTCGACATCTTCCTCCTTCTTATGTTCTCCATCAAACGTTGGAGGCTTCATCTTGTTCATCTCCCCTTTCAATTCATCATTTCCATATTTTGAGTGTTTTCTGGTAGGGGACGGGCTTGAACTACTGTGTGTTTCCCTACCAAAATGCTTTGGGGAGAGACGGTAATGTCTGTTACCACTCCTCAATCTTCTTATCCTCTCAAGAGTTCTGACACTTCTTGATCTGCTTGTGTCACTCTGTTTTTCCAATTTCTTTTCTATTCTTTCCAGGCTCTTCAACATTTTAAAGTTGAATTCACCATGTCGATCCCTGATTTTCATGAGCTTTTGGCTATCAGCTTGGCGAGCCTGGGCATTTTTCTACAATTTTTCAATGAGTTTCATCATACATCCTTCTTTATCTATCTCTTTTCCATGCTCATTAGAGTTTGTTCCTTCGACTTCCAAGTTGACATCCTTTCCTTCTCTTTCGTCCTCTGAAATGGAGGCACTCCGCACCTCTTCCATTTCCTTACTCGGCGTCTATTCTTGGCTATCCTGGCACTCGTTGAACTCTGCACACACAATGTGCAATCAATCCAAAGTTCGTCAATCCCTTAAACCTTCAAGAAAACTTACAACATTCATAAGCCAACGTGAACAAGAAAAAAAAACGTTTTGACTTCACAAATTTTTTTGAGCTCTGTTCGGCTCTGCAAATTTCGGGACTTCGGGACTTTAGGTTTTCGGTACCTAGGAGTTCACTATGCAGTGACTCCTAACTTCTTGTCACTACAATCCCCGAAATCTGAAATTTCGGTTTCCTTGCTCTCTGGGCCCACAACACAGTTGTCGCCCTTAAAACCTGTCATGGTTCTTCAGTCTTTGATGGCTTCGAGACTTCGGAACTTCAGGTTTCAGGGTTTTGGTTCTTGAGACTTCCAGACTCACTTTCCTTTCCAACCCCCGACTTCCGAAATTCCTATTTACTTTATTCTCCGAACCCACAACACAGTTGTTGCCCTCAACCACAATGGCACATGGCACATTCTAGAGGGTCCACGTCACCATTTGTGACATTATTGGGTCCCACCACTCTCGCCTGTCTTCTCGACTCACTGGCACATGGTACACATTCATGCACCCACATCCATTCCAAGCAAAAACCAACGGTTAGACTCATTTCGTCAGATCTATGGGGCATATCTTTTCAGCGTTTTGGGGTTTCGGGCATCTGGATTTCGTGCATCCCACATCTCGAACTTCCATTTGTGGAAATCATGAATTACGGTTTACTCTTCCACTTTGATCCGATGGTAAAATCCTCTCCTACGATCTACTGTGTAGATCGTTTCGGGAACCCGTGTTTCGCTAAATCGCGACTTGCGAACACAAGGGTCTTCCTTTTTGGTTTCCCGGGTGCCGAAACGTTGTCCAGCAAGCACGTGGTTTCCCTGATGGACGATCCTGGTGAATTTTGGGATTTCGCGTATCGCGATTTCCACGTTTCTGTGCAACTCAAAAGGGTCTTTAGACCCTGTGCACATTCCCCAGATCTGACGGTCACAAGGGTTCACCTTCCTTTCCGAACATATCCTAAGGCTCCAATACTTCTGGTGTGGAGTCCTCTCCCCTTGTGGCCCTATACCACACCGGCTATGGTTTCACAACATTGCTATACCTCCTGAGCTTGTAAGCATGTCTAGTAACTCCTTGACACATCTAGAGCATTCCAAGGTCTGAAATCGGTCCTCTAGACACAATTTCTCCTAACACCCTCAGTCCAAAGACCACTCAACTGGCCCATCTAGGCTCAGTGTCGAAACCTTGGCTCTCATACCAAATTGTAACGCCACTTTTCTGTTACCAAGGCTTACTCGGTTTAATACCAAGTTGTAACACCACTTTTCACATAACTCATATAGGCATTATACAATCCACATGAATTTAAAACAAATTAAACATTTAGGCTCAGAGTAAGCATAAGAATTAGTACTAACATAAATAATCCATGGAATTAACATTAATCCAAATGCACAGCAGAATACATGATAATTATAATACACAGAGATACAGAAATGTAATCGAAGCATCATCTCGTACTCATCTTTGAAATAGTGGTAATTCCACCAACCAAGTACAGGCCTTCCACGAACCTCCCAGCCTTAGACCACACTGCTCGTCAGCTCAGTAGTGGTTCACCCTCGAGCTGGGACTAAGCTCCACCCCCAAGGTAGAGAATCCTAGGCTAGGCTGAGGTTACAGGGAAAACACACAGTCAGAAGGAAGGAATTCTCTCCCAGGAACCACTCATGCTCATTGCCCATAGAATCTCCTTCCCCACATGCCTGTTCCACCCCAGGAGTATACACCTTCTCTGTCACCTAGAAAGTCCTTTGGCTGCTAATCTCCCTTGCCTTGGGTTACAGCAATAGACTGGACCAGAAGTCTCTTAGCTCTATGGCAGCTACAGGGTTCCTTCCAGGAGTTCTCTCCTTCCTTTGTGCACTCTCTCACCTGGAGAGAATCGCTCGCAGGCCAACAACCTATTCTTCCAACCACAATCACCTCTCTCACTCAGAGAGAGTGTTGTACAACTGGCCAACAAACCCCATGTAGTCCAGCACTGCATGTCCACAACAAATGGGGAAAATAGACACAGGCTTTCCAACAGGTTCAACAATGGTGGATGGTCTCACGGACATGGCTTGGGGACAGATATTCCACACATAGGCTCGATCATTTCAGACAGAGGATGTATCGGCTTTCCAGAAATCAACACAGACTTTTCCCACAGTTTCGGAATTGCACCAGGTCTCTTACTGAGGTCAGATGGGTTCACGCTCAGACGATCAGGTGGAATGCAAGAGGAACCAATGCAACAGTCGATGGGAATGGAATACAAACCCCCAACACGTCTCATCTCAGCCCTTTTATTTGCATGCGCCTGAGTTGACACTTGTCACCCATGCAACTGCATACATTCCTTCAGCACGTGTTCCTTCCATTTGGAAGTCACATGTCATTCCAAAAGAACTTAGGATAAAAACATACTAATCACATGTCTTTTGGAATAATATTAAATTATTATTCCCAAGACTTAAGCCCCTAGGCTCAACACTTAGCCCCCTTTTCCCACCTTCCAGCCCCTAATTCCTTGCCCACTCTGTGGAAGCTTAGTCCCCCATCACTCATTCATCGTGGTGGCCTGCACGCGGCGATGTTTATATTTTATTAATGTGATGCATACATATAGGTACAAAATCAGGCCCTTGGCCTCTAACCCTTAGGATCTTTGGCCTAACAATCACATAAGCCCATTTCCTTATACAAACTTGGCTCACCAGCCTGTAACACATATTTACAATTCATTTCATACATCAAACTTACAAAGGGTTTGATCTAGGGGACACTACAATGGAACTGGGTTCCGCATCAATGATTTGTCTTCCCCTTTCATGTTCTGGCTCAGAGTCTGAACCCACATCTGATTCACAGGATTTCACTTTGGCCACCAATGACTGCTTTGAGTTGCAGTCAGCAGTGTTATGCCAAGGGCTCTTATGGAAGTTGCACCACTTCCTGGTATCTTTCTTTATCTTTCTGTTGTCCTTCTTTGCTTACGGCTTGGGCTAGTTTTCTTGATACTGCCCATATTTGCTTTGTCCTTTGTTCTGTGGGTTGGGGCCACCCTTTCCTAGATTTTGTTGTGAGGATTTCCCAGGCCCAAATTTCCGCATCTTTTGTTTGAGATTTTGCTTGATTTTGACAACATATTGGTAGGTCGCGCCCAAGGATGATATGTCCAGAACTTCCATTTTAGTTTGGATATATCTATGCAGAGCATCACAATACTTGAGCACCATATGTCTCTCTGAATCTTTGATACCCATCTTGGTGCTCAAGGTATGAAATTTATTTGTGAAATCCGGCACTGCTTGGTCCCTTTCTTGCCGCAGTGTGGTCCATTTGGTATACAATTCGTCATAACTTCTGACAGGGTAGTATTGTTCCTTAATAGCATCCCTAAAGGATTCCTAGGTGGGCGTGACTATAAATATTGAGGGTTCCTTTATTTCCTTTTTCTCACAGAAATTTTCCGAGCAATCTTTGACATGGGGAACGACTTTGAGGAGCGCAAAAATAATCTTTTCTCTATTCGAAAAGTTATGGACAGAAAAATACCCTTCTATTACATTCAACCGCTTGTCTACAACATCTCTGTCTATTTGAACTTCAAATATAGGAATATCGAAGTTTATTTATACCTTGAAGGGGGCGTCGCCTCCACTCGAAGAAGATGCATCGCATGTTGGTAGCCACCGAAGGATTTGCGTGAAACTATCCACCATATCGTTCCTTTGTTGCATGAGGGATTCCTCAATCAACAGTTTAAAGGATCTCCTATCCCGTCATATTTCTTTTCTCTTTCCATGAGAGGTTGCTTGGGTGTGCGAGAGATTTTTCCCTCAAGAGAAACAAGCTCGAGACCCAACTCTTTGTACTTCGACCTCGTTGGAGACATGCATTAAGACGACAAGGAGCAGACCCCTCTGATACCAATGATCCAGATTTGATAAGCAGAAAGAAATGAATGTAGATTATTAACAGGTTCTTAACAAAAAATAACAGAGATATAGTAAAATTTGTTTTCTATTCAATAAGGAAATAAGCTGAAACTATAAAATGTAGCGGAAACAAGCTTGTTGGAATGGTGGCGACTTATCTCTGAGAAGAGATGTGACGGCTACACTCATTCGCAAGAAGATGATTACAATGAGGCTCTGAAGGAATTTTTACAATAAACAGGAATGCCAAAAACCCTATACATCCAAAAACATAACCCTAGGAGATGAAGCGCCAAAAGTCATGTGGGCCCCGTTTGNTAAGTTAGTACATCAACTTCCCGGGGTCATAACTTTTGCATACGATCTCCGTTTTAGGCGTATGATAGTCTGTTTGAAAGGTATCATCGAGGATAATAATTTTTGGGGCTCGATAATGAATTTGGATATCATTGAGAATCTCAATCCTTAAAAACCGTCATTTAGGCTCTCAAAATGGCCTTGGAAGTTAAAACTGTTAAAAATAGTAAATTGCCAAAATTGCCAAAAAACTGTTTTGAGCCAGTTGGAAAAGGTGGGTGGCCACTGATATCCACCTAAATCACACACACACACATTTAAACTTACATTTAGATTTGGTATTCTACCTAGGGATATTATAGGACAAATGTCACTAGCTCATGATTTCCTTAAATTTGAAGAAGTGCATATTTTGTACATTGTTTGGGACACTTCTCGAGCATGTAGTATGAAAGGAAGGATAGTTGGGGTATTGGATATGGTGGCCCCCAACTATGTTAGGGATATACTTGCAGCCTTAGGTCACACATGATATTACAAGTGGTTTATCCAAAGTTATGTGAAGATTTATGCACCACTTGATAAATTATTGCACAAATATGGAAAGTCAATCTAGACATAGGAATTCTAGGAAGCATTGGATACACTGAAGGAGAAGTTGGTCACTGCATCGATATTGGTCTTTCCCAATTCGTATAAGATTTTCCATGTTCATGTTGATTGCTCCTCCATTGTACTAGGATCAACCCTCACACAACTTGGTGAGATGAATACTGATCATCTAGATTACTTTTCCAATTGCAAGCTCTTTGATTCTGAGAAGAATTACACAACAGCATAGAGTGAGGGTGTGGCTATGGTATTTGCATTGCATGAGTTTCAGAACTATTTGTAGGCCACCCTCTTCAAGTTCTTTATTGATCATTTGATGCTCAAATAATTAGTTAACAAGCCAGTGTTGGGGGGGAGAATATGTCAATGGATTTTTCTCTTCCAAGAGTTTGAATTCAATTTTTTTTTCAAGTTGGATAAATTTAATGTATGACTGAACCACTTATCGAGAATTGTGTCTGAGGAAGTAGGTTATAGCTTAGACGATGAACTCCCATATGCCCAACTCTTCTAAGTAGAGGTGGTCCCATATCAATTGGCCAAGATCTCCAAATTTCTCACAAGAAGACAAGCATTGGCCACGTATACACCCAACTGGTGACCCATAGTGTCAAATATCAATTAATTGTTGGACAATTATACAAGCTCAGGGCTGTTGGTATTTTGTACAGGTTTGTCTTAGATCATGAACGAGACCTCATTTTGTAAGAGGCTCACGAGGGAATTGCAGAAGTCCAGAACATCAAAAAATTTACGACACATAAGTTATTATGCATGGGATTATGGTGACCATTACTAGTTTCATATTGTAAGGAATATCATAAACGATGTAACATATTCTAGTGCATCGGGAAGCCCTGCCACATAGATGAATTACCTTTATTTCCCATTACACCATTAGATTCGTTTGAAAATTGGGACATCGAATTCATGGGACCAATTAGTCCTATGATGCACTGGACAAGTTTGCACGACATTATCATAGCCACAAAGTATTTTACTCAATGGTCGGAAGCAATGTTTGTTAAGGATTGTACTATAGAAATGGTTTTGCACTTTATATTTGAGAATGTGATTACTAGGTTTAGGTGTCCAAAGGTGTTGATGAGCGATCAAGGAGTACATTTTCTGAACAATATTATCCACAAGATCACTCAAGAGTTCATGATCCATCACCAGAAGAGCACCCCCTATCATCCAAAAGCTAATGGCGTGGTTGAAGAATTCAATAAGATTTTAGAACATGCCCTAACCAAAGTTTGTAATGTGCATTGTGATGATTGGGATCAACAAATTCCAATAGTACTATGGGCATATCAAACAACCTATAAGAGGTTTACTAAGTACACCCCCTTCAGGCTAGTCTATGGAAAGGAGGTAGTCATGACACTAGATTTCATTGTTCTAAGTTTGTGCATTTCCATGACCACCTAGATGTTCGATGAATAGTTACTTCAATAATGGTTAGATGAGGTCATGGAGTCAGAAGAAGATTGTCTCATGGTGGGATTAAACCGAGTGGTCGAGAAGTAGAGACAAAAATCATAGCATGACCACAACATCTGCCACAAAATTTGCAGTCGAGTTCTTTGGTGTTATAATATGATAGAAAAACTTCAAACACCCTGGAAAGTTACGTATGCACTATTTGGGCCCATTTCTCCTGGTCTGCATTAGTGATACTGGAGAAGAAAAGTTGCCCGCACTGCAGGGTTAGCCACTCGAGGGACTTGTCAATGGAAGATATTTGAAGGTGTATTATGGACCATAAGGGTCGAATGAACTTGAATGAATCAATCAAGGTAGGAGTTAGCATATCCTAGGCATAGTTTAACATAGGAAGTAGATAGGAAGGTACCTGATCAACATAATCAAAAAAAAAAATAGCAATTCATGTCATGACCACCCCTATGATCAAGAAAATGGAGCATGTTGACCTTTAGGTTCCATAGGTCACAACTGCCGACATATATCAGGTGGTCCAACTCACTCAGTAGTTGCATGCCACATTGGACGAATTAATAGTCAATTAGAAAAGTTCCTCCAAGAACTCATTAAGATAGATCCATCTGTTGCCTCTGTCACACCCTGAATAAATCCATTGACTCAAGGATGAGCCAAGTAATAGTGTTGGGTCCTATTGGCACCCAAAGTTTTGTGGTAGGTTGCGCATGCACATAGATAAGCAGTGCACACACATTAGCTTTGCACACAGACATCAATAACTATGCAAAAGATGGAATAATGCATGCACACCAATCAAAGTTCTATATTGCACACTAAATATAAGAACGATACTACATGCACGCTGATTCAAAAGAATGTCTTCGGGAATATTCCTGGATAATGAACCCAAACAACATGAGAGATCATGGGGCAGGTGATGGATGAGATGGAAATTTTTCTAGGACTTCCATGCTCTAAGGAGGTTATGCAGGTTGTATGTGGACAATAGAAGTGTGCAAAACCGATGATCACTAGAGTGAGTGGAGTAGAGAAGAAAGAGACAGAGCACCGAAGAATAAAAGGGAGAATCAATGAAAGAGAGAGAGAGAGTATGTAGTCTGCAGAGAAGAGAGGAAGCAATATGAGTTTTGCATGACTCCCGTTATGAGTTTTTGCAACAATTTTGTAAGAGTCTGGAATAGTCTTGTTTAGGGTCTGTAATGGAGTCAGTCTAGTAGAGGGTAGAGTCTGAACAAAGAGGGCACAATGCATTGTAGTTAAGACAATAGTGCTATTATTATGTATTAGAGCACATACTGATATTATTGTTGCAATGTGGATCCTTTGATGTATGCATTCTTCCATTTAATGAAGACAATATAAAGTTGTAGTTCTCTTTGTCTCTTAGTGTGTTTATTCTAGGTATAATGGACAATTGTGACAATGGGTTATGAAGCTAGTCTGCTAATGGAGAAGAAATGAATGTGTGAATGTATGAGTTTATGAATGAATGTATGAATGTGAGCTCGAGTGGCTTCCTTGGATGCTTGATCCCTTTATATCTGACACAAGACTAGATGGTCTTTTTGATTTTCATGCCGTCTCGAATGAGACCTTCTTTGGTCCTAGACTTAGGATGAATATTCCGACACCTTGGGGTTTTTTTGGTCAAATTTGGATGAACCTTAGGTCATCAACTCCCTAGTGTTAGGAAGGATGCGTGTAATTGAGCCAACATGTGGTCTACTCTTGTTTCATATTTATGCATAACCCATCCAATGATGTTTTGATACCTCTCAACTACTATGTTAATGTGATGGATCGCCTTCTTAGATTCTCTCTCATCTTACCATAGGCACACAAACTCATTGAGATATCTAGTGTGTAGTTGGGTTCCTTAGACTCCTATTCCCCCTTAGTCCCTAGCATTTGGTTGCTTTTTTGACTCATTTTGATCCCTTAAGGTGCACATTTGGGGCATTCCCTATCTTCATTCTTACATTTAGAGGTGAAAATCCTTTGGATGGATCCATGGAAACTTGGGATGCCTTAAATTGGGTTTATAGGTAGCCAAACCCATTTTGGACTTGCTATCTGTGAAGTCAATTTGGGTCAAACCCTTGAATCCTCCCTAATCTCTTCGCACTAAGAACACCACTAGTTCCTTAGGGTTTTGTGATTGTTGATCCACAAGTTATGCAATGAAGAGTTTATTCGGGCATCTAAACCACTATGCCAAGTCTATGACATGTAATTGATAGTTCCATACGACTCACCCCAATTGCTAATCTAACATTCTCTTATGCTTTGAGGTCACTCCCTTGCTTATTTATATGTTTTAGTTCATGTTAATAAAGCCTATCCAACGCTTTAACTCTTCCAATCTCTTTTATCTTTGAAAACCTTAATTTACAAGTACACACTTAAATTAACAAATAAACTCCATCCAACTCTCTCGAACCCCAAGGGATATTTACACCCATCTACTCCAACACCTTTATAGGGATCTCCTTTGACTAGCTTGGCTCTAATATTGTAAGTTTGATTGATTCATTCCAAGCAATCATTATTGGCTTAGTTCCACTCATGCTTTGAAAGCTTCCACTCCACAACCTCAAAGGGGTTCCATCACAACTAAGGTAGGGACATATCATCTCCATTGAGAAAACCAACCTCTCTACTTAGCATATTTCCTTTATTTTTCTTACAATAATATATATACTGTGTATAAATAACCACTTGAGTTAGACCCTATTGATAAATCTAATATTTACACACATAGGAGCATAGAAGCTGAGTGTGTTAACCACAAATACATTATATGTTTATATATTTCAATTATAATATACAAATATATTTATATTTTAATAAAAATAATGTAATTTAAAATGACTTGCATTTTAATAAATTTCTATACGCTATATTTTTATATTTTTTTTGCAAAAATGGTTCTCGACAAACCACACGATATAAAGCCAACATAAAATTACAAGGTTGTCCCCGAAAACGAAAAAATAAAAAACAATTAAAGGGCATAAAAAATAATTAAAAACAGAGTTATTTAGAAGGTTGATATGAAGTATTGTTTTTAATTTTATAACATTAAAAGGCACATAAGAAAGTCAATGACTGTTATAAACATTATTGAAAGTCAAAATATTGGAAATGAATGTGTGATTTGCATCATTCGTGAATGAAAGAAACATATGAAGTTCAAAATTTGCCTATGCTTGTGATTTTCCATTTCATCGGAATTTTGAGAGAGTACAAGAACATCCTTTCATATTCATCGGATATATACTTATAGTTTTTCAATAAGTTTTTATTAATTGTATTGAGTTTTATTTTATATCCAAAATTATATAAATATATTTAAAACTCACTTTATATAAGAATTTATGGAATTAATAAGATCTTCCATACAACAAAACATCAAATGAAGTGCACAGTTGGCGCCGCTTAGCTGGCTTGACAATACTGCCAACCAAAATATCGCACAGTTGGCGCTGCTTAGCTGGCTTGAAATACTGCCAACCAGACCATCGCATAGTCTACGATCTCATAAGACTGGACTACCAGCTCGGCTCCACGTGCGTCAGAATTGGGCGTGGGTTGACTAATCAGTAAATCGATTCGTTTTTGTGTCTTTTGGGCGACCTTTCACGATCTTCTGCATGCATATATATTGTCGTCGTACGTCTGTTACTGTCAATCCAGATACATTTTCTTGAAATTAGGGTTTCTGTCTATGCCTCCGTAGCTTTTGTCCAGGTTAAAGTGGCCTTTTCGTTCAAAGCATAAGGAGTAAGTTAATGGAAGTAATCTTTCTTCCCGAGTTTTGTTTTTCAGGTAAAATAATGGATCTGAATGTGGTCGAATTTTTAGAGGTAGTTTGAGTTTTACATAGGTCAATGTTTCATGCATTTCAAAATCTTACTCTAACAGTTATGTCCCATTTTAAACCAACCCAAATGCTCAAAAAATCAATCAGAATTCTAAATTAACTAAAAATTTAAAAATAAACTGTCCAAAAATTAACCAGAAAAATAAATTACCCGAAGAAAAAAAAAAATTGCTCACGAGTTAGCCAACTTCCGAAACATCATCCCAAAAGTTTACTCTACACAATGGTTATTAAATTCCCCGTATTACTGAGATTCGGGTTATAAACGGGTTACCGGGTTTTGTCGTCAGGGATTCTGATGCAGAAAGATTGTTGGGTTCAGAGGTAAAACTGTCATTTTAATTATTTTGGTTTCAGACACGCCAGTGGGACTGGATTGATAAGAGTGAAAAGGGGATTGGCTAAGATTGCACGTAGAAGTATAGTCAAGGATAGGAAAAAATGGAATAAGAAGTAAATGCATACTCCTGTATGCTGCTGTACATGCTCCAGCGCAAGTTTTAAGCACAGTGGAATATGATAATAAGCAACCTGACATCCTAACTGTTGTCTCAGTGTCCTCCTGTCGTTTTTATGCAATAGTAGTTGAATCAAGACATTTGATTGCTCACAGGTTTTAAATGAATTTTATTTTTATTTAATTGTTGAAAGGTTTGAAATGAATTTTATTTTCATTAATGTTAGTGACATAAAAAAATATATGATTAGGTATTTACCATTTTCTTAGGTGTTTGTGAGTCCAAGTATTTTTATGAGCTTTTCAAATTTTTATCTTCTAAATACTTTTAGTGAATTTATTCAATTGTGGAACAATGCATCAAAATGAGTGGTTTTCGCTTATATATTTTGTTGAATCAAATGATACTTAGTGTTGATGTGTGTTGTTTAATCATGAAATCTAGGATTTTTGGCCAAAAGGTCTAATGCCTATTCCTATTCACCTACTACTTGTTATATTTCTTCTAAATTAATAATAATTAATTTACAATACACCATAATCCATAGGATTAGGTATCTAACATTCCCCCCCTTAATTCAAATGGGTGTTTGTGAGTCCAAACATCTTTCTGAACTTTTCAAACTTTTCTCTTACAAGCACATATGTGAAGATGTCAATTTGTTCACTTGTGGAACAATGTACCAAATGAATGGTCTTGGCCTCTACATGTTGTCAAATGAAATGGTACTTCATGTTTATGTGCTTTGTTTGATCATGGAATCATGGAATCTACGATTCTTGGCCAACTTGATTGCCAAAGTGTTATCAATCAAATGTGGAGTAGCATTCAGCGGTTTCTCCTCCAAATCATCTAGCATCATCTTAGGCCATACAATCTCCTTTATTGCCTCCGCAACAACCACATAATCTTCTTGTATGGAATCTATTGGAATGCACTATTTTTGTGATATCCAAGATATAGTTGCTAATCCAAGACTCATAAGGTATCTTGAGGTAGACACACCATTTTCCTTATCCCCATCAAAGTATGAATATGTATATCCAACTACTTTGAAGTCCTCCACCTTAGAGTATTTGAAACCAAAGTATTGAGTTCCCTTCAAGTACTTTAGAACTGTCTTTGCAACAAATCAATGTCCTTCACAAGGCTTTTTCATGAACTTAGAAAGGTTCTCAACCACAAATGAAATATTTGGTCTAGTAGTGGTAAGGTAGATGAGACCCCCCACAAGTTGTCTATATTTAGTTGCATCCTCAAATTCATTCCCTTCTTTTGATGCTAACTTCAAATTTTGCTTCATTCAAGTAGAGAGGATTGCAATCAATGATGCCAAATTTATTCAATAACTCCTCAATGTACTTCTTTAGGGAGATGAATATATACCTTGAATTCCGAGTTACTTCATTACCCAAGTAGTAGTGAAAGTGTTCCATGTCTGTCATCTTCAATTATTTCTTTATGTATGCAATATATGATTCATTGTTCACTGTTATCAAATTACCATTTACATACACCATAATATATACAACAATCTTTCCAACTTTCTTGATAAACAAAGTTGCATCATCAAGATCAAATTGTTTGAAATTGATCCTCGAAATATGCTAATTTATCTTTTCATACCATGTACAATGTGATTTCTTTAGGCCATACAAAGACTTGATGAGATTG
>JASDQU010714106.1:0-13123 GCA_032191745.1 Picea mariana | reverse complement strand
TTTCATTTATAAATATCATTGTATAGTAAAGTAGCTCATAATTTCAATTTTGTTTGATTTTCAAATATGGTTGAATAGTCAAACATATCATCATTATAGTTTCCCTTTTATTTGTAGATATTTGTATTAGTTGAAGGGTTCATAGTCCAAGAGAATATTTAGCTATCTAAGTTTTGTATATATTTAAGTATGTTTAATGTGTAGAATATAAGTAGCGTTAGGTTCATCATACACATTTGTCAAATAGTTCATAATTTCAATTTTGTTTTATTTGCAAATATGGCTGATTAGTGAAACATATCATCATTATAGTTTGATTTGCTACAAGGATACTAGGGTGAAAATTAATGCACAAATGCAGGAAGGAAGAAGTACCAAGAAGAGTGGTAGTGGCTGCAACACAGTGTGTGAAGGTGACATCAATGAGTTGGGACCCTTATTTACTCAATTCTTTCCTAGAGTATTGTAAGGACACATAGGACTGGGGCTTTGAGTTCCACTACTCATGGTTACTCATCCTCATTTCACTTGTAGGGTGGAAAGAAACAACATATAACATGTTCCTGGAGAGAGTAGGAAAGTGCGGCACAACCCGCTACACTTTTCTTAGCAGCAAAATAGATTCAAAGGAGAAGAAAGTGAACAATGATGTATTTGCTCTATACCTGTCGGAGATACAAAACCACCTAGCTGACACATGAAGGATCTCCCCTGAGACAATCTAAGAGTTTGTATAGATTGCAAACTTTAAGGAAACGTGCCATACCATGTGGTTGGAGGCAAAGAGGGACCCAACCAAGTAGTGGATACAACTGGGCTACTATGTGGCAACACAAAATATACAAATGGAGGTCCAAGAGTGGCATGAGGAATGGAAAGTTCCAGTAATATAAAAAACAATTCCAGTAGTATAGACTCAAACAAAGGATAGAACAGTCTCTGCGTAGCAGATAGGAACAAACGGTGCGAGAAAAAATAATAATTTCGCACAAGGACAAGTGGGGGGAAACATCCCAACTCAAAATAAGCGTAGGATGTAGAAGAAAGCACAAGGTGGTTCCACACAAGGGACACCATGCACAAGACAAACACCAATAGTTACAATAGAACAAGTGTGCGTGAGAGAAGAAAGGACAAAGGCACAAGAAATACCTATGGAGGAAGAAATTGGGTAGGAGAAAAGAATGGATACACAGATGCCAGAGACATATGAGCCATTATATTCCCAAAGGAAGAGGACATAGGAGCAAGAAAGAATATCCAAGAAGGCCCATAGAACACCACTTCATACATCACTGATAGCAAATGATGTTGAACTAGCAGCCACAACAATCGAAGATCGACTATCAGAGGTGTGGGAGAATGTCGAGAAGCATAGGGCTTCAATTTTGGAATAGGTGTTGGAAGTGAAAAATGTGCTGGAGAAGTTCAGGATCAGGGTAGAGCAACCACAAAAATATAAACCAATGAAAACTAGGGAAGGAGTTCCTATTGGAGAAACATTCCAGATCACGACGTAGGGGAGAACAAAATTCATTATAACACTTGAGATTTTTTATATTGATGAAGAGGAAACACAGAAGCCCCTGAAGGAAATTGAGACGTGGGAATTGGTGTTGGCCAAGATCCCGATGAAGGCGTTGTATAAATTATAGATTAGTGTCGCATAAGAAATTCAGTCCAAGGAAATATTTGATGCAACGAACTTACAGATAACATAGGAAGAGAACTTCACACTAAAGGAAACAATCATCCTAGAAGGGCAGGGAAAGAAGATAGTGCAACAAAAGGTAGAGGATATGGAGAAACACATAACTGAAGTATTCCAAACCATCCCGAACAACACAGAGTCAGAGACAGTATATTTTGAGGAGAAGATGAGGAAAATAACATAGGCCTTGGAACAATACAAGAGCTAGATAAAGGAGCTAGAGGAGTGCGCAATACCCACTATTCCTACAGAATTCAGAGCGCAACGAGAGCAAGACACAACAACATATGCAGAAAAAATAACACATGCGATACAAGGAATAACAGAGTTGTTGGAAAAGAGCACCCAAATTTGGACAGAACTCTTAGAAGATGGGAGCCTGCAAGAGCTGCAAGGAAGGGAAGATAAAGTGCATGTAGTAATGGCATATTTAAAATAGTGACAGAAGACAATTTCACTACCCGAGAAAATCAAGACTACGACAGAGATGAAGAGCCTATAGGAAAAGGAGAAAGCAGTGCAAGCGCAAAAAATTGCAAGACAAGCTCAATTGGAGCCCCTGCAGGAAAAGGTAGAGCAATTGGTCATGGAGGTCGACGCAAGAAAATTGCACATAGAATAGATAGGCTTGGATGGAGGAGAAATATTGGGACCTCTAGTCACCATGCAGATGGTAGAGTCCATGGCAAAGAAGAGCAACCAAGCTCATGAGTAATGCCAACAAATAAGATAGATGTATGAAGCACTGACATAGGTAGTGAAAGATGCAGGAGTTAGTGAGTGACTCATGACAAGTCACAATGTCGGTGTTGGGGGCCTATTGGGGCAGGCCAATTTTGGGAAAGAATCAAGGAAACACCAAAAAATAAAAATAGGGAGTGCGCTGGAAAGTGAGGAGAGCATTGGAATTAGAGGAAAAGTAGAACTGAGAAAAGAAGTTACAAAGTGGAAAATCTACTATGGAGCAGTTGGAAAGTGGACAAGTGTCGACTTGGAGAATGGTTGGATCATGGACCAGTCGAGATTAAGTCAAGGGGAAAGGGGAAAAAACTAATCTGCTTAGGGTTAGGGTTTTTATAAGGGCTTTGTCCCATTTTGTTGTATAAGTAGAATGTATTAGGACGATGAAAATGTTTTCTTTTTAGTTGGTTCGACTCTTTTGTTGTTAGATGGTTAGGATTTTGGTTAGAAGTTCTTAGATTTGTGAGAACTATTGTGATCTGTGGAGATTGGTTGTAATGGAGGAACGAATGTACAGTGCACAACATTAGATTTTGCATGAATATGAATAAAGAGCCAAAGAGACAAATCTTTGTGGATGTAGCCCAGGAGGGGGTGAACCACAGTATATCTGTGTTATGGGTATGAATTTTTGCATTGCTTACGATTATATTTGTGTTCATGAGATAGATGATAAGTATGTTAAACTAATAGATGGAATAATATTGTGTAACACTAAATGAATCTGTGTCATTGGTTATATGTTGTGTCGTTGGTAAGAGTTAGGATCAATATAATAAATGGGAATTTGAGGGCTAGGAGTTGAGTATATCTAATGCCTCTAAGAGAGATACACATCCCATCCCATGGTTGAAGACATCTGAGTCCCGTGACCACCCATTGAACCCATCTTGGGTGAGACTCCAGAGTGCATTTTGTGCATTGTGTTGCCTTCTGGTATCTAGAAGGGCAGTGGTTGAAGGGTTGTTGGTAATCCTATACTTAGAATGTGGATCAAACCAAAGAAACTAGTAGGCACCCAAACCCATTTTGGACTTTCTATTTGTGAAATCAATTTGGGTCAAAGCCTTGAATCCTCCCTAATCTCTTTGCGCTAAGAACACCAATAGTTTCTTGGGGTTTTGTGATTTTTGATCCACAAGTTATGCAATAAAGAGTTTATTTGGGCCTCTAAACCATTATGCCAAGTCCATGACATGTAATTGATAGTTCCATATGAGTCACCCCAATTGCTAATCTAACATTCTATTATGCCTTGAGGTAGCTCTCTTTCTTGTTTATACCTTTTAGTTCATGTTCATAAAGCCTCTCCAACTCTTTAACTCTCCCAATCTCTTTTATCTTTGAAAACCTTAATTTACAAGTACACACTTATATTAACAAATAAATTCCATCCAACTCTCTCGAACCCTTAGGGCTATTTACACCCATCTACTCCAACACCTTTATAGGGATCTCCTTTGACTAGCTTGGCTCTAATATTGTAAGTTTTATTGATTCATCCCAAGCCATCATTATTGGCTTAGTTCCTCTCATGCCTTGAAAGCTTCAACCCCACAACCTTAAATGGGGTTCCATCACAACTAGGGTACAAACATATTGTTGGATTTTAATGTTGTTCAATTACATTCAGTTACTTTATATATTTACTTGAAGTGAAGCATAAACCATGAACAATAGAAACAGTAATAACCAACATCACAAGAAGAATAACCATGCACAGAGACACGAGTACAATAGAAAATGCTTATATTAAATTGACATTATTACAATGATGAGAGTTTCATATATATAGAACATATGGTGACCATCCATGAAAGGATGTGTCACTTGGATAATAAGTAACTATTTATTTACTAAGTATATTTATACATTGTATTATAAATACTATGTCATATATATATATGGAAGAATGTATTCTCGATGTTTTCCAAACATCAACACTCCCTCTCAACGAGAGAGACATTCTCAACCAAGGTTGTTCACCATACGTACACCCCCATGAGTGAATGTTAGCATGATGCTAACTGACACTTGGAAAACATCTCAAGCACCTCAAGTCCATATTATTCCTTGTCATGATCAAGGAAGGACTATGTCTAGGCCCATTTATCACAAGTGCACCTTTATGATAAATGAATCCTATCTCCCTTGGTCTACAGCCTAACCTAGGAGAAGTTATGCCCGATGTTGAAACATCAACACTCCCTCTTAGATATGGAAGTATCTTTCCATAGTAGTACACAAATACTATCCAGAGACACACAACCTTTGTCAGTAGTACACAACCACCATAGTAGAAAAATGATTCCCACACATGGCACTTCCATGTGGACTTCTAGAGGCTACAACCTCTAGAAACACTATGGTCAACTCCCATAATGTGTGATGTCAAGGGTCAACTCCCTTTACATGTCCTCATGTGCTCCCCACATGGGAT
This sequence comes from Picea mariana, assembly GCA_032191745.1. Classification (NCBI taxonomy): domain Eukaryota; kingdom Viridiplantae; phylum Streptophyta; class Pinopsida; order Pinales; family Pinaceae; genus Picea; species Picea mariana. Next base: position 8,231 of record JASDQU010714106.1, on the reverse strand, counting down.
GTTTGGTTATAAGCCCAAATGCACTTATCCCTTCTCAAATAAGTGTCCTCACATATCAACTCAACTCAATTCATAGAGGAGTATGATCCAAAGAATGTTTGTCACACATGGCACTCCCATGTGGACTTCTAGAGGCTACACCCTCTAGAAACACTAGGGTTAGCTCCCATAGTGTGTGACGTCAAGGGTAAATTCCTTTGACATGTCCTCATGTGCTCTCCACATGGGACGTTGGGCTATAAGCCCAAACCCACTTATCCCTTCTTGGATAAGTGTCATCACAGATCAATTCACTTTAGTCACAGAGGAGTATGATCCGGAGAATGTTTCAGGAAGCTGCAGACATTGACACTCCTTTTCAGTGAGAGAGACATTCTCTGCCACACCAAGTCTGTCACAGAAGTACTCAAACTTCATCTTGGCAAGGGGTTCGGTAAGAACATCAACAACCTGCTCATCTGTAGGAAGGTATTGCACCAATAAGGCCTTTCTCTACACCATGTCTCAGATGTAATGGTACTTGATCTCAATGTGTTTCGATTTGTCATGAAACATTGGATTATCTGAGATCTTCACACAACTATGGTTATCACAATGAATAACGGTGGAATCTAATACATGTCCAAATAAATCTGCAAGGATCTTGCAAATCCACACTGCTTCGTGGACTACCACACTTAATGCAATGTACTTTGCTTCTGCAATACTCAAGGTCACAAAAGTTTGTTTCCTGCTACACTAGGAAACCATGGAAGATCCCAAAGTGAAGCAACACCTAGAGGTGTTCTTCCTATCTAATGCGCTCCCTGCCCAATCAGAGTTAGTATATCCTTGCAATCTCATGTCAATACTAGAAGTATATCTCAGACGATGTCCAATTGTTCCTTGCAGGTATCTCAACACATGCTTCACAACAATCCATTGTGTTTGTCTCAGTCGACTCATAAATTGGCTAAGTACACTCACTGCATAGCAAATATCTGGTCTGGTTTAACCAGATACATCAATGATCCAATTAGTGGTTTGTATGGGGTCAGATCAATCTTGTCAAAATCAAAAGAAGACACACATAGTTTCTTCAGATTCATCACCATTGGTGTAGCCATGGTTTTACAGTTTAGCATCCCAAACTTTTTCAATATCTCAATTGTGTACTTCCCATGACTTAGGAAGATCTCATTAGTTCTTTGCCACACCCCTGGTCCCAATAAGTAGTGCATCATACCAAGGTCCTTCATCTCAAACTCAGAGGCCAACGCATACTTGCATTCAATAATAAGGCTCTCCGTACCAGTGAGGAATACATCATCAACGTAAAGGACCAAAATCAAGGCCTCACCATTAACAGTCTTGTAGTATAGGCTGGGATCAAAAACACTTTTGCTGAAGCCCAAACTCATCAGGTGTCCATCAATCCTCACATACCAAGCTCGAGGTGCTTGCTTGATTCCATACAGGGCCTTCTTCAACCTACACACATGAGACTCCTTCTCATGTATGACAAAACCATCTAGTTGCTCAATGTATATTATTCCTCAATCTCTCCATTGAGAAAGGATGTCTTCACATCCATCTGATGTAGTTTCCAACCCATGGATGATGCAAGGGAAATAATCATCCGAATAGAAGTGTATCAAGCAACAGGAGCAAATGTCTCCTCATAATCTATTCCCTCCACCTAAGAGAATCCTCTAGCAACAAATCTTTCTTTCTACTTCTCGATGCTTCTGTCAGTTGTATGTTTGATTTATAGATCCATTTGGAAGTCACTACAGACTTCCTTTCAGGTCTCAGAACAATATCCCACACATCATTCTTCATGATGGATTGATACTTCTCCATCATGGTATCTCTCCATAATGGTTGACTAGATGTCACCTCATAACATGAAGGCTTAGAATCAATGATGTGGCTCATAGTTGCGGTATAACACGGATATCTCTGAGGTCTCTTGCTCTCTCGAAAGGTACCATGAGGAGATGCATGTCCTTCTACCTCCTGCAGAATCTAACGAGCCCATGTAGGTCTCTTCTGACCTACTACAATATCTCTCAGAACATCAACTGGAGGTACAGGATGAATGGGATCAATAAGCTCAACTGTCTCTCTCTGAATTGTTGGAGGGTGAGGGGGAGAATGAACCATATCTTCTTCTTTCTCACTATCAATATCCATGTGAGATCCTCTAGATCTCATGAAGGCTACCTCATCCTCAAAGATAACATATCTTCTCACCTTAATTTGTCTCTAACCATGGATGTAGATCCGGTATGCCTTTGAAGACTCACTATACCCCACAAATGTACCCTTTCTTCCTGAAGGGTCTAGTTTGGTCCGTTTCTCTTTGGGTATATGAATGTATACTAGACACCCAAATATCTTGAAGTGTCCAACCTCAGGCTTCACTCTGGTGAAGGCCTCCTCGAGAGTCATGTTCCTTAAAGTCTTATGAGGACTTTTTTTCTAAGCATACACTACAGTCATGGATGCTTTTGCCCACAAAAACATAGGTAAATGTTGATCATGAATCATTGCCTTGACTGCCTCAATAATAGATCTGTTCTTCCTCTCTGCAACCCCATTTTGTTGAGGGTTGTAAGGAACCATGTACTCCCTCTTGATCCCTAGCTCAATGCATAAATCATTGAAATCCCGGGAGATGTATTCTCCTCCATTATCTGATCTCAACACTTTAATCTTCCTCCCAGTCAGGTTTTCGACCCGTGCTTTGTACTCTTGAAATCTAGCAAGGAGTCCATCCTTTGTCATCAATAAGTAAATCCAAGTCTTCCGAGAGTGGTCATCAATGAAGATCACATAGTATAGGTATCCACTTAAAGAAAACAATTGTCATGGGTCCACATAAATCTGTATGAACCAAGTCTAAGATCCCCTTGGATCTACTGTCACTGCTCGGAAAGGACATCTTGGCATTCTTTCCAAGAGAACAACCTCTACAAATTCCATCGTGTTCAACATGGATCTTTGGAAGGCCTGTCACCATCTTCCCCAAAGCAGGAAGAGATCTATAATGTAAATGAGCAAGTCTCCTATGGCATAGTTCACTCAAACTAATAGAATCATGTATTAGGGCCTAAACTGGTCGAACAATCAATCTGTTCAATCTGTCCTCTCGAACACCAACCACCCAAGTAGAATTCATACTAGAGTTCTTGTTCTATGCAAGAACTTTTCCATTAGAGAAAGCAACTTTGTAACCTTTGTTCTCTAAGGATGAAATAGAGACAAGGTTCCTTCTCATCCTAGGTACAAATAATACATTACTCAAATGGACTAGGGTGCCAGAATCCAATTGTAAGGAGGTGGATCCAACTCCCTTCATAGTATATTTCGCATCATCACCAAGTACAACATGCAAACAAGATTCTTTCTCTACTAGATCTATAAGGTGCTCTTTATATCCAGTCATATGTCTGGAAGCACCACTGTCAATCAACCAAACATCATTACTAGTAGGAACCATACTTGGGAGGGATGAAATGAAGAAAAACTCTTCATCGTTCATGCTTGCATTCCTTGACTTCCTCTGAGGTGGTTCTAAATCAACATTAGGAGTGGAAACATGTTGCTTTCCTTTCTTCCATGTAGGACAATTTTTCACATAGTGGCCATACTTGTCACATCTGAAGCATTCAACCTTTGACATGACCTTCTTTTTGTGCTCAAAAGTTGGTATTGACTTCCTTCCTCTAAAGGTTTTTCTGAAACCTCTTCTTTTTCCTTTTCGTTTCATTGCATGAGTGGCAAGGGCTTGTTTTTTATCATGATGGGAACATTGCATGCGTCTAGCTACAAGTCTGGTCTCCTCTTGAGTACAGTCTGCCCATAAACGATCAAACTTGTGCAATTTGGATCGCCCATTGATACTTTGAATGAATGGCTCCCAATGACTTGGAAGACCATTAAGGGTAATCATGACAAGTTCTCTATCAGAGTTGATTTCACCAATAGCAGCCAACTGACCTCTAGTCTCTAAAATCTTCATGAAGAAGGTGGCAACTATATCAGACTTCGTCATCTTGAGATTTTGAAGCTGGTGTCTTAAGACAAGTGCTCTGTTGGTGTTGTTACTCTCAAACAACTTCTTCAAGGCGTCGTACATCTGCTTAATTGTCTTTAAGTTGGAGATGTGAGGGATTAAATGGTCTCTCATAGAATAGATGATGATTTGTCTGGCTTTTGCATCATTCTTCCTCCATTGTGTTTTTTCTGCATCATCAGCCGATTTTGGTACAACTTCTTCAACGCACTTCAATAGTTCACTCTCTTCTAGAGTGATGAGAAATCTAGATTTCCAAGAACTTAAGTTGGTTGTTCCATCAAGCTTATCTTCCACCAAAATATGGTTCACCATGGTTGTTGGAAGAGTAGAAATTTTATCTTGAGTTGCAGTTGCAACAAAACAATGAATTGCAGGAAAGGTATGACGAGTTGTTGTAGAAGGTCAATGCATGTGCAATAGTCTTCTTTCAAGAACGTTGCTCTGATACCATGTTGGATTTTAATGTTGTTCAATTACATTCAGTTACTTCATAAATTTACTTGAACTGAAGCATAAACCATGAACAATAGCAACAATAATAACCAAGATCACAAGAAGAATAACCATGCACAAAGACACCAGTACAATAAAAAATGCTTATATTAAATTGATGTTATTACAATGATGAGAGTTTCATATATATAGAACATATGGTGACCATCCATGAAATGATGTGTCACTTGGATAATAAGTAACTATTTATTACTAAGTATATTTATAAATTGTATTATAAATATTATGTCTCACACACACACACACACACACACACAGATATATATATATATATATATATATATATATATAAGAATGTATTCTTGATGTTGTCCAAACATCAACACATATCATCCTCATTGAAAGAACCAAGCCTCTCTACTTAACATATTTCCTTGATTTTTATCTACAATAGTAGATATAGTGTGTGTAAATAACCACTCAAGTTAGACCTTATTGATAAATCTAGTGTTTACACACACGCATGCACACATAGGTGCTGAATGTGTTGGCCACAAATACATTATATATTTATATATTTCAATTATAATATAAAAAAAAAATTATATTAATAAAAATAATGTAATTTAAAATGACTTCCATTTTAATAAATTTCTATACGCTATATTTTTATATGTTTTTTGAAAAATGGTTCTCCACAAACCACACGATCTAAAGCCAACATACAGTTACAAAGTTGTTCCAAAACGAAAACGAAAGAATTAAAAACAATTAAAAGACATAAAAAAGAATTAAAAACAAAGTTATTTAGAAGGTTTATATGAAGTATTGTTTTTAATTTTTATAATATTAAAAGGTAGAGAAGGAAGTTAATGATTGTTATATAACAATGTCATATTATAATATATAAACATTATAATTATAATTATTGAAAATCAAAATATTAAAAATGAATGTGTGATTTATATGACTTTTAAATGTTATATTATAATATTGTTATAATATAACATTATAACAATGTTCTATTATAACATATAAATATTATAATTATTGTAAGTTAAAATATTGGAAATGAATGTGTAATTTATATCATCTTTGAATGTTATATTATAATATTGTTATACAAATTACACATTCATTTTCAATATTTTGATTTTCAATAATTATAATATTTATATGTTATATTATAACATTGTTATAATATATTATAATATAACATATAAATATTATAATTATTGAAAATCAAAATATTGAAAATGAATATGTGATTTGCATCATCTTTAAATGTTATAATATAACATTATGATAATGTTATATTATAACATATAAATATTATAATTATTGAAATTCAATATTGAAAGTGAATGTGTGATTTGCATCATCCTTAAATGAAAGAATCATATAAAGTTTAAAATTTGCATATGCTTATGATTTTCCATTTCTCTCTAAATTTTTTGAGAGTATGAGAGCATTTTTTCATATTCATCAGATATATATTTATATTTTTTTAATAAATTTTTATTAATTATATTGAATTTGATTTTAAATCCAAATTTATATAAATATATTTAAAACTCACTTTATATAAGGATTTATGGAATTAATAAGATCTTCCATACAACAAAACATCAAATGAAGTGCGCAGTTGGCGCCGCTTAGCTGGCTTGACAATACTGCCAACCAAACTATCGTACAGTTGGCGCTGCTTAGCTGGCTTGAAATACTGCCAGCCAGACCATCGCATAGTCTACGATCTCATAAGACTGGACTACCAGCTCGGCTCCACGTGCGTCAGAATTTGGCGTGGGTTGACTAATCAGTAAGTCCATTCGTTTTTGTGTCTTTTGTGTCGTTTGTGTGTTTTTGTGTCTTTTGGGCACTATGGCACAATTGGCGCTGCGACAATTAACTTCAGGGCGACCTTTCACGATCTTCTGCATGCATATATATTGTCGTCGTACGTCTGTTACTGTCAATCCAGATACATTTTCTTGAAATTAGGGTTTCTGTCTATGCCTCCGTAGCTTTTGTCCAGGTTTACAGTGGCCTTTTCGTTCGAAGCATAAGGAGTAAGCTAATGGAAGTAATTTTCTCTCTCGAGTTTTGTTTTTCAGATAAAATAATGGATTTGAATGTGGTCAAATTTTCAGAAGTAGTTTGAGTTTTACATAGGTCAATGTTTCATGTATTTCAAAATCTTATCCTAGCAGTTATGCCCCGTTTTAAATTAACCTAGATGCTCAGAAAATCGATCAAAATTCTGAATTAACTGAAAATTTAAAAATACACTGCCCAAAAACTAGCCGGAAAAAAAAATTGCCCAAAAAAAAAAAAAAAAATTGCTGAGTTAGCCAACTTCCAAAACATCATCCCAAAAGTTTTCTGTACACAATGGTTATTAAATTCCCCGTATTACTGAGATTCGGGCTATAAACGGGTACTGAGTTTTGTCGTCAGGGATTCTGATGCAGAAAGATTGTTGGGTTCAGAGGTAAAACTGTCATTTTAATTATTTTGGTTTCAGACACGCCAGTGGGACTGGATTGATCAAGAGTGAAAAGGGGATTGGCTAAGATTGCACGTAGAAGTAGAGTCAAGGATAGGAAAAAATGGAATAAGAAGTAAATGCATACTCCTGTATGCTGCTGTAAATGCTCCAGCGCAAGTTTTAAGCACAGTGGAATATGATAATAAGCAACCTGACATGCTAACTGTTGTCTCAGTGTCCTCCTGTCGTTTTTATGCAATAGTAGTTGAATCAAGACATTTGATTGCTCACAGGTTTTAAATGAATTTTATTTTTATTTAATTGTTGAAAGGTTTCAAATGAATTTTATTTTCATTAGTGTTAGTGACATAAAAATATATGATTAGGTATTTACCATTTTCTTAGGTGTTTGTGAGTCTAAGTATTTTTATGAGCTTTTCAAACTTTTATCTTCTAAACACTTTTAGTGAATTTATTCAATTGTGGAATAATGTATCAAAATGAATGGTTTTGGCCTATATATTTTGTTGAATCAAATGATACTTAGTGTTGATGTGTGTTGTTTAATCATGAAATCTAGGATTCTTGGCCAAAAGGTCTAATGACTATTCCTATTCACCTACTACTTGTTATATTTCTCCTAAATTAATAATAATTAATTTACAATACACCATAATCTATAGGATTAGGTATCTAACATTCCCCCCTTAATTCAAATGGGTGTTTGTGAGTCCAAACATCTTTCTGAACTTTTCAAACTTTTCTCTTACAAGCACATATGTGAAGATGTCCGCAATTTGTTCACTTGTGGAACAATGTACCAAATGAATGGTCTTGGCCTCTACATGTTGTCAAACGAAATGGTACTTCATGTTGATGTGCTTTGTTTGATTATGAAATCATGGAATCTATGATTCTTGGCCAACTTGATTGCAAAAGTGTTATCAATCAAAAGTGGAGTAACATTCATTGGTTTCTCCTCCAAATCCTCTAGCATCTTCTTAGGCCATACAATCTCCTTTATTGCTTCCGCAAGAACCACATAATCTTCCTGTATGGAATCTATTGGAATGCACTATTTTTGTGATATCCAAGATATAGTTGCTAATCCAAGACTCATAAGGTATCTTGAGGTAGACACACCATTTTCCTTATCCCCATCAAAGTATGAATATGTATATCCAACTACTTTGAAGTCCTCCACCTTAGAGTATTTGAAACCAAAGT